>CM037855.1:100740494-100764223 GCA_021234595.1 Delia radicum
ACCAAATCGGCAAAGCTGGCATATCTTAGATTTTACTCAAACTAACTGGAAATGATATTTAGGGTCTGAAAACCCAAATCCAAGAGGATTTAATTTTTGCACACGGCACTACCGGTTCACGCAAAATAAAAAAAACTAAAAAGACTTGTTTTTGTGCGTAGTGGTTTGAGCTGTTAAAATTTTTCTGCTAGAGATATCTACATGATGACACATTGTTTTAAAGCTGAAGGATTATAGTTTCTATCAAAAATATAAAATTTGACTTAATTCATACACCCGACAAATAACGCGGTATTGAAAATAAGCATATTTCATTGGTTTTTTGTGTTTTTCAATGAACTCCAGTGTCGCCGCTAATGAATATAAAAGCATATAATTCTCAGATACAAATAAGACATGTCGGAGAAAAATACAAAATTAAAATTGGCTCAATCTGGCAACTCGTTATGAAAAAATCGTTACTTGAAATTTGGAAATTTTGAAAATTTGCATATTTCAGGCTTCAATTTGGTCATGTTGTTAGCAGATACAAACTTAAAAATTACAGAGTATTTACTCCCTACTTTTAACTTTATAATACTTTAAGACCCGTTTAGTTATTTTCACTCTTCTCGGATTTACAGGGTTTTAAAGAAAAGCCTTTTGATTTTTTGTATGTATTTTATACTTCCCTCAATTGTTATATACAGAGAAATTAAAATAAAAAACAAGTAGTATTATGAAGAAACAAGAATAATTATGGACTAAAAAATTTATTTAATAAATTCAGTAGATTTTTTATGTTTACAAAAATTTTACAAAAATTTTACAATAATAAAAAAATTTTTATCAACATTTGTCATCACAAAGACGATTTCGGGTTAGAAGCTAAGTGGCACTTTTTTGCCACTTCTCATGGCAAAGTCCTTGTGACGGAGCAGGAGGTACAATTAAGCAGACTGTAAGGAAAGCAAGTCTACAAGCGAACTGCGGATCATCATATCCTAACACCTACAGCAATGTTTGATTTTTGTTTCTACCCAAATTCCTGGTATATTTTTTTTTTTGTATCCATTCCTGATGTTGATGCTATCGAAAACTTTTTGTCAAAAAGATTTATTGATGTTTGCACAATTAAAAATACAAGAAACTACCACAGTTTCTCTCCGATTTCTCACAGTCAGTTAAAAGTACGAAAGTTTTCAGCTTCTGATAACTTTGAAACTCCGAATATTATAAGAACAAACATTTTATAAAAATAATATAAAACTTATTCCACGATTCTTAATTACCCACATTTAAACTATAACTTTTCTACTTTAAATGATAAAATATACCATTCGCCTATTTTTTGCCACCACTGTAAAATTTTTTAACATCAAAAATCTACTGAATTTATTAAATATATTTTTTAGTCCATAATTATTCTTTGTTACCCTCATAATAATACTTGTTTTTATTTAATTTCTCTGTATATAACAATTGAGGAAAGTATAAAAATACATACAAAAAATCAAAAGGGCTTTTCTTTAAAACCCTGTAAATCCGAGAGGAGTGAAAATAACTAAGCGGGTCTTAAAGTGTTATAAAGTTAAAAGTAGGAAGTAAATAGTCTGTAATTTTCAGTTTGTATCTGCTAACAAACATGACCAAATTGTAGCCTGAAATATGCAAATTTCAAAATTTCCAAATTTCAAGTAACGATTTTTTCATAACGAGTTGCCAGATTGAGCCAATTTTAATTTTGTATTTTTCTCCGACATGTCTAATTTGTATCTGTGAATTATTATGCTTTTATATTCATTAGCGCCGACACTGAAGTTCATTGAAAACACAAAAAACCAATGAAATATGCTTATTTTCAATACCACGTTATTTTCGGGTGTATGAATTAAGTCAAATTTTATATTTTTGATAGAAACTATAATCCTTCAGCTTTAAAACGATGCATTCACCATATAGATATCTCTAGCAGAAAAATTTTAACAGCTCAAACCACTACGCACAAAAACAAGACTTTTTAGTTTTTTTATTTTGCGTGAACCGGTAGTGCCGTGTGCAAAAATTAAATCCTCTTGGATTTTGGTTCTTGGAACCCTTAGGAACATTTCCACAAAATTTTAACAAAATCCAAAATGGTCCAGCAACAATTTTTCATTTTTTTCGGTGTTTTCATAGAGAATGACTCATATGCTATAAAAAAACTACTGAATATTTTCTCAAATTTCTTTTTAGTACAATCCTTCCGGTTAATAATGGAAAATAATTCATTCAAATGGCTGCCTCGGCTGCCTTGGCGTCATACCAAGGTCTTTATGCAAAATTCGTCTCAATGATGTCTCCGAAATGTTCAATTGATGAGAACGACGGTGAATTGATGTTTGATGGCGCTTCACGCACACTTTCTGCCACAGCAGCAATATTCTTGGCTTCTCACGCTTTGGTTTATCGATGAGGATGCCAGTTCCTTTCACTTTTGTTCACAAGATAACGAACATACGGAGCTGACGGTGCTTCTCTTCTTCCAAAATCCGTAAGCAATTTTCGCACACATTCTGCGACATTACCATGATTTTCAAAGTAATGTCGCAATATTTCCCAGCGTTGTTCAAGCGTATACACAACCATATTCGTTCAGCGGAAGGATAAAACTAATTATCTGTCAAATCAGACATGAGCTAAGTGTTGCCATTCACGAAATAAGCACTAGTTGAAAAAACACGTTAGATGGCGGACCCTTTAAATGTCAGTAGTTGTAGAAAAAATTAAATTTTTTACTAACCTCGTAGTTCATTTAAAAAACAAACCACATCATATGACTGTTTTATGATTTTACATTTGTTTTTTTTTTAAATATAAAAAAAAATAGATTTTTGTTTATTTTTTACTAACATATGTGGTTAATTTATTTTATTTATTTATTTGTTATTAATTACATAATACAATTATTGTAACTAACTTAAGCTAAGAGTACTAGCTACTGAGGCTTTCGACTCTGAATTGTAAATTTTACATATTTAGATAATATTTTGTAGGTTATTTTCAAAAATATATTTACAAACTAATTTAATATTTTTTTCATTGACTAATTTAACGAGATCAGAAGGAGGACTAGGTCCAAAAATTTTTTGTTCTGGATGAATGGTAAGTGGAGCACTCGTCTAGGATGTGGGTGACATTATTTGCTTTGTTGCAGGAAGTGCAAATTGGGGGGGATTTTTTTTCGATGCGATATTTATGGGAAAATTTACAGTGCCCGATACGGAGGCGCACTATTATGTTGGTTTCCTTTCTGCAGCAGGTTGTGGGGTATGCTGGTTTGGTTCCCATAGGATTGTTAGTTTTGTAGTTATGTTGATATAAACTCCATTTATGTGCATTCGTCGATTCTATATAAGCGTAGATAGTATTTAATATGTCTTGAGTTTCGTAAGTTGGATATTTTATTAGTGGTTTTAGTTTTGCTTTCGCGGCTTCAGAATCTGCATGTTCATTCCCAGGGATGCCAACGTGGGATGGTACCCACATTATTTTAATTTTGTTTGAATATTTAATAAGAATATTTCGGATATGATTTATTAACGGAGAGTCATACAGCGAATTTTGTATCGCACGGATACACGATAGACTATCAGTGCAGATGATGTAATTTGTTTGTTGAGAAGATGCGAATTCAATAGCTACACATAGTGCTGAGGCTTCAGCTGTAAAAATGGGAACAATAGTTATCGATATATCCAGTTTTAATAAGTTTACCTTCGCGATCTACTAATGCAAATGTAGTGAAATCTTTTGATTTAGATCCATCTGTAAATAAAAGGTTCCAATCGTGCCGAACAAAGTAATCAGTTATGTTATAAAAGATCTGTGTGTAAACGGTAGGAGGTGTAGTTGGTTTTGGTAGATCTATCATAGATAGAATAAAAGAGGATTTTTTGTTGATGCCAGGGGGGCTCAGATTCTTGATTTAGAAGTTTGGGATGTTGATCAAGTCCAAGTTGGCGAGAAAAAAGGATACATCGATTAATAGTAGATAAGAGCTTTGGTGTCCTTATACTATTGATTGCTTTATTTGTTTCGTTGAACAATATTTTATTACGACATATAAGAATTTTGGGGATTAATTTGAGTGTTAGATGTGATATTCGTTCTTCGATAGATGGTAGTCCAGCTTCGGCCAGAATTGTAGTAATTGGACTTGTACGAAAAGCTCCAATGCTGCGACGGACTGCCGCATGATAAGGGCTTTGGATTAATTTAATAGTTGAGGGAGCACACCAACCGTATATTGGCAGAGCGTAATCAATTTATGATAGGAGAATTGCACGGGTAATGTTGATCATTGTCGATATATGTATCATAAAATTTTTCGATGTTAGGAATTTAATAATGTTTACTCTGGAGAATAAGCTTTTCCGTAATTGTAAACAATGATTCTTAAAAGTAAAATTTTTGTCGAAAATAACTCCCAATATACGTAGTTGTTCAACTCTTTTAATTAATGTATTGATACACAATGTTAAATATATTACAATTGTGTTTTCTACAGATGTGTAATAAATTGCATTTGTCTACTGAGAGTTTTGCACCTGATAACTTACACCAGTCATCAATATCTTTAAGAGTGTTTGAAAAAATCTCTTTTACTTTGTTGTTGTCATTATTTTTTGTGAAAATGATCGCATCATCAGCGTAAATGGCGTGTTCAATGTATTTTTGTTTAGAGATTATTTTGCTTAGTTGATTGAATGCTATAACAAACAAAACTACGGATAGTGGTGATCCTTGTGGGATACCGTTGTACAATGGAACATTTTTTGAAGATTTGTCGTTGATTTTAACTTTGAATTTCCTGTTCGTTAGAAAATTTTTTATTATATAGAACATTTTTTTCCTATTTTCCATTTAGTAAGTTGTTCAAGAATCACGTGAATACCAATCCTATCGAAAGCTCTTTCGAAATCTGTGGAAAGAATGTTTATGTGGTTTTGCTGGATAGTGCTTTTGAGATGAAGTGTTGCAAATATAGAAGGGGCGTCGTCAGTACCTTGTTTTTTCATAAAAGCAACTTGATTATGTGTGAGTAGATTGTTAGTTTTTAAAAACCACATTAATCGTCTAGCAATAATTTTTACCAGGGTTTTGCTTATGCAAGGCAGTAGGGATATAGGCCTATACCCAGATATATTATAGGGGTCTTTATTGGTTTGGGAATCGGAACAATAACTGCGTTTTTCCAAGCTTGGGGATAAACACCGGATGTAAAAATGTTGTTGTAAAGTTTTAGGACGTGTTTTTTAGTTGCTGTAGAAAGGTTTTTTATCATTGGGTAAGATATGCGGTCGTCGCCAGGAGTTTTGCCTTTAGCTGAGTGCAATGCGTTTTCAAATTCTGTAATACTGATTTGATTTTCGATTTTTTTAGCGTAGCTATTACAACTTTGTGGATTGTAGGCATGATCTGTTACTTTAGCTTTGTTAAGTTGAAAGTTCGGACTGAAATTTTTATCCTCTGATTGTTCTGACCAGTGTGTAGCGAAGCAGTTTGCAATATCAACAGCAGAAGAAAGCATAGCTGAGCCAGACTGTAAATATTTTATATTGTATGAACTTTTTGCTCCCGTTATACGCTTTATATCATTCCAGATACGCTGACTGGTAGAATTTGGGTTGATATTTGACGTGAACTTTTGTAAGCAAGCAGCTTTGCTTTCCTTAACGGCTTTTCGAAACTTGGCATTGCATTTTTTGTATGAAATCAAGTTTGTGTCAGTTCTAAACGTTTTTAAAAATGTGCCATAGGTTTTGTTTTTGATTTCTTAAAGACTCTAAGTTAGCGTTCCACCACACAACACGTTGTTTGTAGGCTTTACAGTTTGTTTGAGGAATACTGACATTTGCAGCTGTTCTGATGCTTTTTACTAAACAGGCCGCCTGTTGATTAATGTTGGATGTAGCTTTAACTTGTGAAATATTCTCATCGCACTTCTTTTGATATAAAATCCAGTTGGCATAATCAGTTTTAAATTTTGGTTTAATTTTAGTTTTGGAGTGAACGATTGGTTTTTCAATTTCTATTAATATTGGGTAGTGGTCGCTGCCGTGTAGGTTCGGTAGAGTTTTCCATGAGCAAAAGGGTGTAAGTGAAGAGGAAGATAGCGAAATATCAATGTTTGTAAATGTATTATGGGTACTGAAATGAGTGGGGGAGCCATTATTTAAAATTATAAGGTCTTCATTTAGGATAAAATTTTCAATGATTTTTCCTCGGGAATTACTTTCTGCAGAGCCCCATAATGTGCTCCAAGAATTAAAATCTCCTGTAATTAGTAAAGGGGTGTTTATATTGTTTATTAATGTTTGCAAACTGCGGTCAGAAAAACTTTGTTGAGGGGGGATATATGAGCATATAAAAGTGAATTCAATGCCGATGTTTATATATAAAGCAATAGAAGCAATATCTGGATTTGTATAAATTAATTTGTGTGGGATGGTTTTTTTGATTAGTATAGCTATACCCTGTTTGGCTGTAACATTGTTAGATAGGTTATGAAAAAAACCTATGTAGTTTTTTGGATATATTATATTATTATGGTTAAAAGGAATATGGGTTTCTTGAAGGGATATGATGTCTGGATTTATGTCTGTTATAATAATTTGTAGTTCGTGGTAGTTATTTATAAGGCCGTGTATGTTCCACTGAATAATTTTTAAATCCATGGTGATAGATAGTGAACAAACTATTCGTTATCTACAAACATTATTTCTTCTTCCTCGTTGTAAGTGTTGGTGGGAGTTGTGTTTGTAGCTTTGAGCATTGAGAAGTTAGTTTGGTTTTGAGTTAGGTTGAGTGTTTCTTTTATTATTTTTTTAGCATTTGATGATGTTAAATTGTTAGCTAAGCTTTTTGTTATTGATCTTGTAATGATTGAGTTTTTTTATGATTGTTTGTTGTTATTTTAGGTTTTGTCTCTTGTGAGATTGATTTCTGTGTAGTAAGTGAGTTATTCTCAGTTGTAATTTTGGAAGATTCTGTTTTGTTGGTTTTTTGTAAAGGTGATAATGAAATGACCTTGGTTGGATTGTCTTTTGTAGTTACAACATTGTTTGTTGTTTCAAAATTGTTTTATTATTATTAGCGACATCAGAATATGATTGTGCCAATGAATCAGTTGTTGTTGTTTTGGTTTGGGTTTTAAATTTTCTTTTGCTGCTTTTAAGGAACATTTTTGTTTTATTTTAATTTTTAAAATTTCCTTTTGTTGTTTAAACACCTGACACTCTTTAGACGATGAGGGGTGATTTTCCGAGCAATTAATACAAAAAGTGCGTGTACATTCAGTTGGGTCGGAGGTGGAAGGGAACATTTTTCGCATAATGGAGTGTTTTTGCACCATTTTTGTGTGTGTCCGAGAAGTTGACAAGTTTTGCAACGCATAGGGTTTGGGAAGTATTGCCTTACTTTGACTTTGTGCCACGATATGTCCAGTTTATCTGGAATTGAGTAACGATCAAAGGTTAGGAGTAAAACACCACAGGGTATTTTTTTGCCGTCGGTAAGTTTTTCATACTTGTAAACATCAATTACACCTTGAGATCTTAATTCACTTATGATTTCTTCTTTAGGTACTGAATTTAGATATGGAGCGTAAATTGTTCCTTTTGAGTGGTTTAAGTTCTTATGGTACTCACAACTGATGTCGCAAATTCCTGGCAAATTCTTAGCCATTATTAGTTTGTCTGCATTAGTTTTGTTTCCAATGAGGAGTAGAAGACTACCGTCTCTTAGTTCAGAAACAGATTGTATGTCGGGACAAATCAATTTTAACGATCGGTGAACTGCAAAGCACGAATAATCTTGTAATTTTTTTCGTCCGATGAAGCACTAATTACTACATACTTAGGATCTGGTCTGTTTACAATAGGTAGTTCAGGGAAAATATCGAGTGTAATTTGGTTTGAACGTTTCTTTTTTGTCTGGGGGGCGTCCGCTAGTAAAGAAAAGCGGTTATCCCCCAGATTGGCGGTCCAGGGGGCATGACCGAGGATATATACGCGTATACCGAGGGTTAGGTGTATATGTAACAACTTGTTGTAGTAAGATAAATAATAAGTATTAAACCAACGCTTAGGGATCGATAGAAAACAAATCAACCGTACCGAGTAAGAGTTAGTCGATGACTGATATATGTGGTTAATTTTTCCTACAATTGCTAGAAATTTTTTGAACAGTTAAAACAAATGACAAATGTTAGTTGAATTTAATGAAATGGTAGTCGTCCTTTCCTTGTAAAAAACACAAAGTGTGGTGTAAGTTTACTTCCCTTTTACAGCTTGTTTTTAAATAAAAACCAATCAAGTGTAAAATAAAAAGGAGAATAAAAACAAAAAGCATGCATTGTATATCCACCAAAGGTAGAGCTATGTGCATGCTCACAACAAGAACAATTTTTCAATTTCTTTTTGATCAATGGTGATAATCTTTAACTTCGAACTCATATATTAGTTTCATTTAGTGGGATAACTAGGTTATATGAATGTTTGATGTTTGCATGGTCTTTCAAAACATGTTCTGATGATGAGAACCTTTAAAATTCTTGAAATAGGTCTATCAAAACATTCCTGAAAGTGGTCAATTAATAAATTTTAAAACAAAAACTCTATAGATTATTTTTAAGAACAATATCCTTATAAAGAAATATAGAGTATGGCCTCGAACTTGAATAGATTTCATTTCATTGCACAATTAAAGTATAAAAAAAAAACATAATCTTTTTAATAAAAATTATAGCAAACTTGTATTTATTGGAACTTATATATAGATTCAGACAATTTTAGTGTTTGGATCTAAATGTAAGGTTAGGGTTTTAGAAACAAATAATTCCTGGATAATTAAACGGGCAGTTAAATTTAAAATTTATATAATGTACGCAAATTTGATTATAGTTTATCTTCACTTTCTAATAAACGATCATATGTTTTAATTCTAGGTTTAGTTTTAATAATCTGTCTTTTAATGGATAGGGTTTAGATTAAGTTTTAACTTTAGATATTTAAGCATTAGCTGTGAATACAAACTTAAAATTCTTTTATATGTTTTTTACACGGCCGTTTTGGTTTAGACTGTAGGCTTAGTTTAAACTGCTGTGTTGTTGTTTGTTAAGAAACTTTTGCGCTCAAGTATAACACGGTGTTGTTAGATTGCTAGTTCACGAACAATTAAAAGTAAAAGATGAAAGCGCAACTGCCGACAGCTTATGCTGACATGACAGTTGACGCTTTAATTGTCACTTGAAGGCGCCAGCGCATATACGGTAGGGCCTCGGTTTAATGAATTGTTCACTAAAGTGAACATCCTCCTAGGGCTAGGCGAACCTGTGAATAAAAAGAATACGATTATTTTTTTGTTCGACTTAGTGTTAAGAAAAAGTGATGGGTAAAATGCATTATAAATACTTGTGTATTTTAAGGGTAATTTTAGTGGGTGATCGATCCCATGACCAGACTCTTGGGCTCTAAGTGCTCCTCCATAAACATGGATCACGTTGGATTGAAGGAGGGTGCTATAAAGATCACCACCGAGTTTCATTGTCACGGCTGAGTTTGAGTAGAACTCGTGGTCCGCTAAAGAAATTCGACAAAACTTTCCTTTGATGCATTCATCGATAGCATTCGGGTAATTGTTTTTGGGTAATGGTGAATAGGGTGACTTAGAAGTGTAAACACGTCTAAATTTTAAACTGATGTGTGAGTAGGACGACAACCTTGCATTCTAAGTCGATATAAAGTTACAGTCATTGATAAAAATCCAACGAAATTTGTTCCTCCATTTGAAATAATGAACTTTACATTTCCACTTGCATCTGGGGCATGAGAATGTACCAAAACCAAATTGGACATTTAGTAAAAGAGTTGTTTAAATGAGATGGTTCAGTTGTACAAATGGCCGGAGTCACAGGGTTATCAACTCTTCTTATAAAAGTTTTGTGGTTTTTTGTTCTTGCTCTAAATGATCTTTTGGAGAATAATTCTTTATGATGAATAAACTTCCGGTCTCCATTGTGCACTCAATTTTTAGAAACAACCAAAGCTCTATAAAATCTGAGGGCTTTCTGGGTCTGTTTTCGAACTCCTTTAGAAAACTTAGCAGCAGGGCATCCCCGCCCCGAAAAATGCGAGGAACCATAATAAATGTATGATGGTTCAATTTGGGAGTTTTGTGGAAAAACAAATTTTTCTCGTAACTGTTCCGGGTAACTTGGTGCATTTAGCTTCGCTATGGGTGGGCAAGCTAGCCGAAATATCCTCAACGTACTTAAAATTTTTAATGTTTGGGCAGTGATCGGTTGTGTGATCTGTACGGAGGTTTTGCTAGGGTTTGCACAAGGTCCATTCAAGATCCTACTAAACTGGGTATCTTTACATAATATTTTGTTCAAGTTTATATTTTGAACATCAGATTTTAAAATCAGAATATTATCTAAATATTGGATTACCTCAAACTTGATATGTGTGGTGGGTGAGGTTTGTGTTAGGGTAGTGGAGCTGTAAGCTTCGGCCTTATTGGTTTCTGTGGACTCATTTAATTTGTTAAAAATTCGTTTAGAGCTTAATAAAATCTCCGTAATCCGAGGGTTAATTTTTCGATTTGTTGTAATGCGGGAAATTGGGTGAGAGTTTGGGTGGGTAGTCACTTTTTATGGTTGCTGGGTATTAGGGTGGGTTGTAAGCTTTCTTTGTCGCTCGATACTTGATTGGATTCTTGTTTAATATCAAAATGGTGAGAACCTTTTTCATATTAAGTGTGTTACAAATTTTAAGTTTATATATTTTCTCAACGATTGAGACCATTATACGCCTGCAGTACGTGATATCTTTTATACACTTCCGTGTGATTTCCTCCTCATGTATCCACATAGACTCCTTACGGTCAACAAGATCCATATTTGTCAATAAGTTGTGATAGTCGTTATGGATTTTGATCCACAATTCCTGTAGTAGGAACTTTTGGGATATGAGCGTCGTCACTAATTTTGATCCCTGCACAGATTATTGCCACTCCTTTTCAAATGCATCTAAATTCAGTTGAATGTACCTCATAAAATCGGCCGTTAAAAAATGAGTTTGCGGTAATAAAAATCACATTTGCTCAAAAGTAGTTTAACTTCGGGTAAAATTAACAACTGCGGTAAACTAATGGGTTAAATAGGACTAAATGTCATCACCTGCGGCAGAAAAAGGGTTAAGTGTTGGGTTAATTGTAGAAAAATTCTACTACTGCGGCAAAAAATGTGTTACATGTGAATTAAACGCAGATTGCGGTACTAAACGGGTTAAATGGGTTATTTACACCGATTGTGGAACAACACGGGTTAAATTTGGGTAAAAAAGGGTACAAAAATATTCCCCAATCTTAATTGGCAAATTAAACACTGAAATAGAAAAAAAATCCAAGCGACCAATTTTTAACTGGGTATATATTACTTAACAGATATGCACTACACACTGTCGTCAATGTCAGTTCGTCAGACGAAAGTTTAAAAATTGTTCTCCAGCTAACGACAACAAACATGCATTTACATGAAGTTCCGAGCCCTAGTCATAACTTTACGTCTCCTTTAAATATACCTGAAAGCCGATGTGAAATTGGAAATTAAACTAATTCCTAAAGTTAATTTTTACATTGCATTATTTGTAAACGTCAAATCCCAGTAAAAAACGCTGCTTACATGCAAGCAGGTTTATAAGGGAGTAAAGCCAAAATAATCCCTTACAAATCTGCTTACATATGCTATGATTTTTATATGGCGAATTCCCACTTGGAAGCATTACTTTTGGGCAAAATAAGCGCGGATGTAAGCGCTTACAATAAGCTTTCATGGCTTTCAGTAAAATCATATTTCATGTCTACATTATTACGATTAAAAGTAATAATATCAACATACATAATTTATTTTACATAAAATTCTACAGATAGTAATTTTTTCTAGTTAATATTTTTGACACATAATATAATCATTCTATTTTTTTACCGCTCCACATGCCAGCTCTTAACTGACTAACCATTTTTTGTTACATACTCGAAAATACCAAACAAAATCGGAAATCACTCGGAAAAATTTTACAGATCGTTTATAATCCACGATATGAAACTTTCTGCATTACAACCTGCATCCCTATAAGGGATTAGGGTAAGCTGCTTACAACCTGCATCCTTGTTAGGGAAAACAGTAAGCTCAAAATTTATGTTTGTTTATATTTATACGAAAATTATTCGTTTCTTTTGCAGCTTCTTAGTATAATGTAATAGTAAGCACTTACAACAGCGCATTTGTTATATCCTGCTTCTAAAAACAAGAAAATTGGGGGGAAAACTGGGATGTGGCATAACAATATTTATAAAATGCAAAAAAAAACAATTTCTTTTATTGATTTTGTATGGGTTCCGACCTTAATTTTTAAATTTTACATGATTGCAGAAACTCTACAAAATATGAAGCTTGATAAACCCACTATGGCCGATAATTTTAGGCACCCCAACTTTATACAAATTTCATTTCATCACAATCGTCATGAACGACCTTCTTTGTAAGTGGAAGTTGCAAACATTTAAACTTGAAAATTAGCCAAATATGGAAAACGGGTGTACAGATCAAATTATTTTTGAAAGCATGTTGGAAAAATTATGATTTGGTACGGTATTTATTATCCGATTTTGACACAAATTGGACCGTAGTACCAGAACAACATTATTTATAGGTTTGAAAAGTTTCAACGACATCAAGGACACTTTTGGAATAAATGTAAGAATAAAATGTAAATGTATCAGTATTTAGTACATTTTGCTAGTCAGCAGGTAATTTTAACAAATAAAATGAATGCGATGAAATAACGCGTTACTCACAATTCTCTTTTAATCATTATACGATCACATTGTCATTTGGATATATAACCTTTTTGATGTTCTTGATTTAAATGCAAATGACGTTTATAATAACCAAAGTTTTGCAGAAGTAATAATACAAGTTTATAATTTTATATTTGAACTTTGTCAGTAAAATCTTTGTTTTTCAAAATAGTGCTAAATAGAAAACATTCAATGCAATTAATTTTAAAATAATATTGAAAAAAAAAAAAATTTCCGAAAATTTAACTTCTAAATTATTATTTTAGATAGAAACTTTCCCCTAAAGGTGAGATTTGCCAGCAAAATACTTTTTTATATATTTAAATTTCATTGCAATCAGATAAGCCAAAAAAAAAAAAAAAAATTAAAAAAAGCTTCTCCTATTAAATTATGATTTTGGCGCTTACTTCTTTTCGGCTTGTTTATGAGAATGCGTTAATAATATTTCCGAAACAAATATCTAAGGTATTTATTTTAAGAACAAACTTTTTATGAAACTTAATTTTATATGCTGAAAATTTGTTTTATTTTAAGAAAATCCATTGTTAAAAATAATGGAATTAAAAATAGGCTCACACTTTATAAACATTTTTACTCATATTACTTGAAACATTTTTACTTGAACACAACTTTTTGTTAAGATTTTTAAGCTTCAAAATTGCCTTTTTCAGATATTCTTCGCATTAAAAGCTTTCTTCCTTAAAACTGTTTAATTCTTCTTTTAAAAGTGTTCTTTTGCCTTTTTTGTAGTTTTACTATTTTCAATATTTGTTTGCCATAGCCACAATGGATTTTGCTATTTTTGTCTTTTCTATTTATAAATTACTATCTGGCCCGGCAAACGTTGTTTTGCCTTCAAATTTTAATTGTAATTAATTCTTTAAATCAAGAATTTTTTTTTACGCAAACAAATAATTAAAAAAATAAATTCACATTAGTAAATCATTTTAAAGTTTGTAATTTCATGGGAAGCCCAACGCCTCTTTGTCCTTCAATCACCTTTATTTGCTGAAGCATATAAAATGAATAGCTGAAAACAACTGCGACGTCACCTATCACCGGTGCATTGAAGCGCCGCTCATGCTTACCAGGCGGTGTCTTGTCAGCTCTTATCACAACCGTATACACATCTGTCGGCATCTGGTCTAGGGCTGTTTTGAATAGACGGATGAGGCTGTTGTGTTCGTGTAACATAGCTTGAAGATTAACATAGGTTTTTTGTAAATATTTACATAGGTTTTTTGTAAATATCTTCGGAACTACATAACCGATTTAAGAGTTTGGTATCTCGTTTTGAAAAACATGACAACGGCTTTCAAAAAAAAAATAAAATAAAATAAAAAAAAGCAAAAAAAAAAATAAATATATGTATATGTCATTGGTGGTACAATATGAAAATTGGATTTTGCCACGCCCCTCCGCCCACAGACCGAAAATCAAAAATCAGACTTCACAGTGTCATCTTCCTGAATATTCTGAAGATTCCCTGAAAATTTCATCAAAATCATACATACACACATCCAGTTTTATAAATATATAAAATATAGGAAAAATAAAAATGTTGATGTGAAAATAACATTAGAGAAATATGCTTACCTGGAATTCAGCTTATTTTTTTTTTTTTTTTTAATTTAACCAATACTCAGGGGATGCCCCCTACTCATGCAGTGCATTGTATTGATCAGGAAAATAAGGTATGGGAAGGAGGAAAGAGGGAGTAGTGTTTGTGGATATTTGATTTAAATTTTTCTAAATTGTAAGTAACAGGGAAGACTTCTGCGGGAAGTTTGTTCCACATACGAATCGTTCGACTAAAAACGAATTTTCTCTGTAATGCGTTGTGCGAAACACAGGACAATCAACTACAAACGGATGTGCTCTACGAGATAAGCGAGTATTACGAATAAAAACTCGGGCTCGTGGAATAAGTTCACTTATCTCAGATGAGCATCTCCCATGGTAATATCGATAGAAAAGTGTCACACAACCCACATTCCGACGATGCTCCAATGAATCAATAGAGTTGGATACACTACTGTCATTGATAAGCTTCACCGCCCTCCCCTGAACACGGTCCAGAAGCTTCAGAATAGACAATGGAGCCCCTGCCCATATATGAGAGTTGTATTCCATTTTTGGCCGGATATAGCTGGTATAAATAGTAAGGAGATCGGATGGAGTGAAGTAAGTCTTGCACCGTTTTAGAAAACCGAGACACTTGAATGCCTCTTTCGACACTTGAAATACGTGCTTATTCCAACGGACATCACACTGTATTCTCATACCCAGAACATCAAGAGTATCCGATTCCTCAATACCTATACCATCCATAGTTACAGATGACAATGTCAATTCCACAGCCCGTCTGTGGGTTAACATACAACATTGGGTCTTGCGTGCATTAAAATCGACCTTATTCGCGCGACCCCACTCGGAGATTGTAGAAAGGTCTTGATTGAGTGTGTCATTCATGTTCTGCCGCATGCCCTCTATCTCCAAAGAGTTTGGCCTGTGATCGAATGAAAATGAATGACAAATGTTGCTGTCATCTGCAAAAGAGTAGATAGGGTTGATGGTCTGACCAAGAAGGTCATTAATAAAAATAAGAAAAAGGGTAGGAGAAAGAACAGAACCTTGCGGTACCCCTGAATTTAGCTGAAACTCGTTTGATGAGACCCCATCTAAAACAACACGTATAGTGCGGTCTCTGAGAAAACTCGTTATAAATCGAGAGAAGACATTACCGACACCAAAAGCAACTAGCTTAGTCACGAGTGCCCCGTGCCACACACGATCGAACGCCTTAGAAATATCTAGAGCAACCACTTTACTCTCACCAAAGCGGTGGATTGACCGGCTCCAACGTTCCGATAGAAACGCCAACAGGTCTCCCGTAGATCGACCACTACGGAAGCCATACTGCCGATCATTTAAAAGTGAATTGGTCTCTAAATATTTCACAAGATGGTGGTTAACCATGGTCTCCATCACTTTGGAGAGCGCAGAGCAAATTGCGATTGGGCGGTAGCTTATAACTAATTCTCAGTAAAATATCACTAAACAAATTTGTATCACTTTCTTCTATTAATTAATTAATGTTTACTAAAAGATCATATTAGTTTTAATTGTTATTTTTTTACATGTACAGTTAGTGGTCTCTATTATTGTTTACATTCAAAAATTATGTTTTGTTGTTATTGTAGTCCACTACGATTGGTTACTCATTCGAATAATTTTATTGTTGTTGTTGTAGTTTCATACAAAAAAAAAATAAATAAAAACAAAAACCAACCAAACTACATACCAAACTGAATAACGGTAAACAATCATGAAAGCATCATGAAGTGTTAAAATTGGTAATATTATTTTTATGTTTCCGATATATAGCCTATTTCCATCCGGGAGGACCAAATTAAATATTGGTAAAAAAAATTTAGAAATAGTATGATTAGTTACGGAGATTACTTTCTACAAACAAAAAAACAAACAAAAAAAACATACAAACATTACCTCTTTATAATATTAGTATAGATATAGATAAAAATTATAAATATCACTCCCAAGTCCCCCTAAAGTATGCAACTGCAAGTTCCAAAAATTAAACACATTAAATATCACTCATACGTATGGTACGTTTGATTTCATAAAATGTTTCACAAAAAAGTTGCTTTGCACCACTAACAATTATAAGAAATATGTATATATCACTCATACGCCTGGGTGTGTTTTATCTTTTTATAATAAGCGTTACTTGAAGTATGAAACAGCCAGTACTATTATGTTTATTTGAAAAATTTTAAAAATAACCGACTATTCCAACAGATAATTTTTTATATACACAGAAAAAAATTGTGCAGTTTGCCAACTGAAATTATGCTACTACTTCTCAAATACGGTTACTACAACTGTAATCTGTAGGAACAGCTGATTATTGGTTTTCACAATAGATTTCGGTTAAGTCAACTGAATTTTAGTTGAAACACTTAAAATATGCCGAAATCTTATTTAAGTATGGTTGTACTAACTGAGTTTATTAGCTGTTACCACCAAAATACACATTTCAATTAGGTTGGTATTTTTTTTCTCTGTGTGTACCATTCTTTCAAACTTTTTATTCAAAAACAACATATTTTTATACAAAAAAAAATTAAATTGAAATACAACTGAACTTAGAATATTATGTAGTTTACTGTTTGTAGTTTAATAAAAAAGTTTTCAGTTAAAAATAAAGGAACATGCGCACAGAGAAATAAAGTGCCAACCGATTTTAATAGTAACAACTTATAAATGGTAACAATTTATAAATGCAGTAAGTACGACTATATTTACATTATATTTCGGAATATTTTGGGTATTACAACTGAAATTTAGTTGAACTAACCGAACCTTTGCTGAGAAAACTAATGTTAAGTTGTATCAACCGTCTGAAATTCGTAATACCTGAATTTGAGTCGCAGTCACCGAATTTCAGTTGGCAAATATCAAAATTATTCTCTGTGTGTGCATTTATTTTTAAATAAATATTTTTTCAACTTTTTTATACATTTGTTCAAAATGATTTACCAACATTTACCGATTTTTTTAAGTTTCATTTATTATGTTCCTTTATTTAAAGTTTTATACAAATTTATCCACAAAAACGGCATATTGTGGTTTATTTGTTTCCGTTACAGTTATTTTTAATTCAAATTTTAATTGTTGATTAAAACAAAATATTCCCAAAATTCCAATCTGTCTACATTTTGTATCAAAAAACAAACAAAAGCCAAAACAAAAACTAATATAATTTTATAATAATTTTTTACTATTTTGTAGTTTATCAGAAAAATTTTTTGTTAGAACTAGTTCAAATGGTTATAAGCTATTCTTCTCTTAGAATAGTATATATTTTACTGTTTGTAGTTTGATAAAAAGTTTTCAATTGAGTTAAAAATAGGAGAACATGCATTTATTTTTTAAATAAATATTTATTTAAACTTTTTTATACATTTGTTCAAAATAATTTACTAACATTTACCGATTTTTTAGTTTAATTTATTGTTTTCATTTATTCAAAGTTACTTACAATTTTAACCACAAAAACGGAATATTGTAGTTTATTTGTTTTATTAAAGTTATTATTAATGTAAATTTTTATTTGTCGCCTGCTTCACAAAAAATATTCAAAAATTACAGTATGTTTTATTATTAAAATGGTTTGTTTACATACTATTTTAATTTTTTCAATTCATATTATAAGAAATTTAAAAAATTAATACAAATACTACAGCCATTCAAACAAAGGTCTGCATGCAGAGTGTGTGTGTAAATTTTGTAGAATGACCATAAAAAAAACTGAACGAATTTCAAATAACTGAATCGAACATTTATTTTTATTGATCTGAAGTTAAAGAAACCTACTTGATATTAAAAAATACACATTTGCCGGTTGTAGTTGATAATATGTTAAGTGCGGAAAATCGTGGTAGAGACTCTGTATGTTTTTTTTTATTATGAGAAACAAGATTCTTCTAAAAGAGAGATGATAGAGGGATAAAGGTGATATGAAATTTGTCGAAAAGTTAATGGCTTCAAACATTGAGCGCCATCTGTTGGAGATTTAACGAACTCGTTGAACTATGTTAGTTCACAGCCAAGTTATATTGTTCTACTTCGGTGTACGTGTTATGGGAACATCGAGGAAATGTTGTGTACAGCTAAACAATTGTGGAATGAAAATTTTTTTATTAGTTGAATGCGATTTCAATTTAAAAAGAAACGTTAATTTTTAACAAGCCAATTTCTGATAACAAGCCAATGTAACGTCGCAATAAAAACCGATTTTAAAGTTTGAAACATTGCTTACAAACGTCGTTTAAAAAAATAAATAAATTTGAAATTCCTAGGTTGCAATATACTTAAAAAAATATTTTTTTGTACTCTTTTAAAACACTTTTTTCTAAATATAAGGAGGAACGGTTTAATAAAAATGCTTCTCTAACTTCGATAAAGACATATTAGAATATATTTCGACACAGAAAACAGAAAAGAATGGATCAAAATTAATGATTAATAAGTTTTTCGTTAACTTCGGGTTCTGATGAGATCTTTAGCCAGATCTTTAGCCAGATTTGCTTTATTTTTGTAAATATACGGAGGTTGGAAGCTCGTTATAAATTAAAAATAACATAGAAATAATCTCGATGTATTTAAAAACAAAAAACTAACAAAACTGTAAAAAAAGAAAAATTTTTCATTCTACAAGTACCTTTTAAAAAAAAAAATTACTGATCAAATTAAGATTTTTCCGGTTATGTAAAAATGGAAGTATTCTAAAAATAATTCAGTTTTAGTTTTTAATATAAAGACTAGAGCTATTTTCTCACAACCAACAAAAGAGTATATATATTTTTTTTTTTGCAAATTAACAGTTAAAAAAATTTGTCTAAAAATATTTAGGATTCCAGTCTAAAGTGGGATAATGATATTCGATGAAGTCAGAATGGCATATCTGAAAAATGTTGAATATAATAATGGAATAAGTGAAGAAAAACATAATGTTTTATTTTCGAAAATTAAAATTTTGAGATAATGTGCCTTTTTCGGCAAATTTGAGTCACTGGTTAACGCTTTCCAAAAAAAATTGTTTTATTCCATTTGGAACCATTTGTAATAAAACTGGGGGTGTGTGCCGCCTCGGTAGGCTAGTTGGAAGCGTGCTGGCTTATCAGTGCAGGGGTCATGGGTTCGACTCCCACCAGAGGCACTGGTCTGCTTTCGCTACAACACGCCGAAGGCCATAGTAGCTAGTGTTCGGTTAGGGTAATAGTATATAATTTGTAATTATTTGATTATTAATTAATAAAAAAAAAAACTGGGGGTATAATAAATGAAAATCGACAAATCGTTATTTTAACGGACGTCCTAATATACACACAAATATTCAACCAATCTAAACCCGCTTGTTCGGCAAATAGCAATTGTCGCTTTGCAAATAGTTATATAAGCAGCAACCCTACACTAGTAATTTCACTATCTCTAAGTAATGCATAAAAGCGACAGTTGTCCACACTGTTTTGAAACAGCTGTTGCACGCTCCTCTTTGATATTTTATTTCGTCATTCGTTTTGTGAAAATTTTGCGAAAAAGGTCGTCTTTGTGTTAAGTTGTCTCAAAAAAATAAGAAATACCAAATCATTTGTGAAAATAATTGAATTAACCAGGTAAAAACCTAAAAAGAATAATAAAAAGTGTTAAAAAAAGAGTTAAAAGTTAAAAAAAAGTTAATTTATTAATTTTAGCCAAAGGTGCAGTTTGATACACTTGATACGTGCAGAGAAAAGTTCCGTGAAACAGGTAAGAACAAGAATAATAAATGAGTAAGAGAAATCTCAGAAGATTAAAAAAAAAGAAAAAGATTATTATTTAGAGAAATTTAGTGCAGTGGAAAATAATTTGTCGGCAACAAGCGTTCCCGCTGGATATATTAATCATTTGGAAACGACAGAAGCTGAGATAGAAGTAAATGAGGGACGCAGTGAGAATAGAGAAAAAGCGCGGTCCCCGAGTATTAGTGAAAAACTTAAACAGTGGTGCATAAAGCATAGGGTGTCGCGGAATTGTGCAAAAGATTTAATAGAAATTCTAAGGAGCGAAAATTTAGATGTTAGACCTTTTTATAAATTTCATTGCCAGAAGAAGCCTGTTGTGGAAAACATTTGTGGTGGGTCATACATACATATTGGTTTACAAGCTCAGCTTAAAAAAATGTGTTCCGTGATTGAATTGCCCAAAAATATTATGCTTGACATTAATATTGACGGCTTGCCTCTGTTTAATAGTTCAAGAACACAGCTTTGGCCAATTCTTCTTAGAGTAAGCAATGTTTGCAGTCGACCTGTCTTTCCAGTTGGAATTTTTGTAGGCAAAAGCAAACCATCCAGTTGTGATGAGTTTCTCCAGAAAGTAGTAGAAGAGTTTTCGTTTTATATGGAGAATGGGTTGGAAATCGATGGAGATTTATATACAATAGAAATTAGAGCAGTTCTTTGTGACGCTCCGGCCAGAGCGTTTATTACAGGAACACCTTCACATACCTCATGTCACGGATGTTCAAAATGCCTTCAAGTTGGGAAAAAAATTAATGGAGTTCTTACTTATAGTGTCAAATCTGGAACACTAATTAGTGATGAAGATTTTATACTAAGAAAATTTCCAAAGCACCATTCATATGCATATTCAACAAGTGAAACAGCATTAGAGAAACTCAATATATCAATGGTAACGCAGGTTCCTTTGGACTGCATTCATTTGATTGATTTGGGGGTTATGCGAAAGTTTCTATTGAGGTCAATACAAAAACAATGGTTTCCAAAGAAAAAGTAAATATTATTTCCGGTAAACTAATAGGAATGTCTAGTCATGTTACACATGATTTTGCGCGTAAGCCCCGTTCCTTAGATGAAATATTGAATTGGAAAGCCACAGAGCTGCGACCATTTCTTCTGTATACACGATTGATTGCCCTAAAAGATGAGGTCAGCGAAGACCTCTATTACGAATTTTTGCTTTTACATTGCGCATATAGAATGTTATGCAGTCCAAAACAATGCAACTCAAATTTGGATTCAGCACAAACTCTTCTAAATACTTTTGTTGAAAACTTTGAAATTATATTTGGCTGTAATAGTATATCTTACAACGTACATTCTTTACTTCATGTCAAGGAAACCATTTTACAAATTGGTTCTCCCACGGAGAACTCATGTTATTCCTTTGAGAATTACCTACAGGGCCTAAAAAAAAGTGTCAAAAAGCCGTCAAAAATTCTCCAACAGTTATACAGAAAAGTTGTCGAGGAAGAGTTTACAGCTCCTGAGGAAATGGACAGACTAGACACTGTAAAAAATAAATATAGATTTCATGGTAGCATTTTAGCCAAAGAGAAGCCAAACAATATTTGTTATGTTAATAATGCTACACCAGTTAAAATCCTGGGCTTTTCGAAGGATAATGGTGGAGTATTATTGGGGCAAAGACTGACAAATATTACAAGCTTTTTTAAGGAACCATGCGATTCGATATCTCTAGGCATTTTTTTTGTGGATGTAGAACCTTCACCAGATGTTGAAACAGTTTTTATTGAAATATATCAAATGTAAAGCTGTAGGTTTTCTGTACAATAATAAAATATTACTATTGCCTATTTTACATGGGAGTCACTAATATATATTGCCTTTATTTATTTACTTTTTCCATCACAAACTGAGCTGTATATAGACGATCAACAATGTCAGAGTCAAACAGCCCCGCTAAAAAGATCAGACGAGTTACTTTAGTAACAAATTCAGAGAGTAAGTATTACAATAAATATATACATATATATATATATATATATATTATTATAAAAGGTTCATGCATTTAACAATACCAATTAAATAAATATATTTCCAGATCAGGCTCCAATAGTTTGTGGCTGAAGTCCACAACAACTCAAATCACTCAAGAAACTGCAGATAATCTGCAATTACAATTGAATATTGTACAAGGTAAACACTTAACTTTAACAACAGTATTCTATTTTAACATAATAATATTTATTTTCAAACATTTTCATGTTATAGGCCAGCTTAAAGTCATACTGGAGTCGGTATGTGATACGAAAGCAGTGGTTGGCAAACTTTTGCGGCAGCACTATGAGGATGAGCCCTTGCAGAAGCAGTTCCCCATAAAACGGAACAAGAACTGCTTAAGTTAAATGAAGAAATATGTCCCGGAAATAGAAATCAATACGTATGTAATTTTTAGTAAATATGTGTACATATTTGTATGAAACAGGGATGTTCATAATTATTTTTTCACTTTTTTTTCCATTATTTCTGTTTTACGTAGGTTAAAGCAATGAAATCTATATTGGAAACTGGCGGAGCCCCTAAAAAACCTCAAATATATAATTGACGACACTGTCACCATGGCATATAACGTTGATGGAGTACACGGCAAGCAGAGCCTTAAAACGCTGGACAATTTTTATAAAGCACTGTTAGGTACAATTTAAATTTTCTTTATTTGTATAGATATTTAAAACTTTACTTCTAGATGCCATCTCATTGTTAAAAGACAGCCAGGGGCCGCCAGAGGAACAGATCCGAAAAGCCTGGCAAAGGCAGAAAAAAAACGACAGTTTAAAAACAAATCCGTTTTAAAACCTCCAGAGGACGCAATTCAAACCTTATTAAATCATATCTTGTAATATATAACTCATTATCATTATCATTATTTTTAATTTTCCTGTAAATATAACTTTTAAATGAATTCCATTTTACTTTTGCTTTGAAATTATATGACTAATTTAATTATAATTTTTAATTTTCCTGTAAATATAACTTTTAAATGAATTCATTTTACTTTTGCTTTGAAATATATAACTAATTTATTTTTTAATTTTCCTGTAAATATAAATTTTAATGATCTCATTTTACGTTACCCCTTAAAATATGTACCTAATTAAATAATAATTTGTAAACTTTCTTTAAATGAACTGATTTTTAATTTAATTTCAATTTAATTTAATAAATATGAAGTATATAATTTTCAGAAACATGTTTTTCCTTTTTCATTCATATTCCCAATTTCACTAGCTATTTAGCTGGTTAGAAAATACCATTAAATTCATATTGCGGCTTTCACTAGTGAAACAACCCGAGAAAAGTAATGCAATGGGTAGACAATTATACCCCTCGTAGGACAACTCCATGTTAAATTCACCAGTCTAATACATGTAAAGTAGATTGGACAATAACTAGTGCTGGTTTCCTAATGTATAGACATATTGATAGTTCGGCACTAGTAACACGAACAAGCGG
>CM037855.1:100764323-100780337 GCA_021234595.1 Delia radicum
AAATTATATGAAATTGGACCATTTATACAAGGTGGCGCAAAAATAACCTTCCGATGTTTTTTGGCTGTAATTTAAAAAAAAAATGAAAAACTTTGATTCTTCTTGTGGATTATTTTTATTTGGTATTTTAATTTTTTTTACATCAAGTCGAGAATATGATGTCATGTAAATGGCCGCCGCCACAGTTGATTGTCATTTAAGCCCTTTTTATGGCATTTTCCATCACTTTGGCCAAAACTTCCGGTGATAGGTCCTCACATTCTTGACGGATATTGTCTTTAAGAGCTGCAAGAGTCTGAGGCTTGTTGACATAAACCCGCGACTTCACAAAGCCCCACAAAAAGAAGTCTGGAGCGGTCAAATCAGGCGATCTTGCTGGCCAGTGCAAATCGCCAAAACGGGAGATTAGGCGCCCGGGATATGCATTCTTCAGCATATCGGTTGTGGCACGTGCAGTGTGTGCCGTTGCACCGTCCTGTTGGAACCACATGTTTTCCAATCCCAATTCATCAAGTTGCGGCAAAAAAAACTCATTGATCATTGTGGCATGTCGTCTGGTCGATGTCGACGGCGCTTCCATGACATCCTCGGCTACAGCAGCAATATTCTCTGCAGAACGGCTACTCCGGGAATCTGCCACGCCTGGCAGCATCTCGTGTTGTGCCAGTCTCTTCGAGGCGAGCGGCTAAACGTCGCAGTGTTTCACCAGTAGGCGTTGGACGGCCAGGAAATCTGCGACGAAATTCACGTTGTGCCAAAGTCACCAATCGATTATTGGTCAAATAAATGGTCACCAATATTCCGCGTTCTGGGGCAGTGTAGCGTAACATTGTTTATTAACGTGTATTTCGCATGTGTTTACTACACAAATGTCAAAACAGAACTGACATTAGGGGCCAATCGCAAAATTTATAGCATTTTCTGATAGGAGGATTACTTTTGCGCCACCTTGTACCAAATTGGACCTAATTTTATTAATTTTTATGTATTATGATATTGTTTAGTACAATAATATCTGGTCAAATTTCGCATTCAATTGTGTATTGTAGCGTAATTGATAAGTCAACGTTGTCATACCTTAAAATATGACAACTTGACACCTTATTTATGATTGGCTAAAAGCCTAATTATTTTAATTCAATTACGCGACCTACCTTAACTATATTCACCGTGGGAATTGCAACGTTGCATTTTCACATGGTTACTAATAAGGTAGAATAAGATACTTTAAATAAATAAAGATCAGTTGCTCAGTAGAGCTAAAAGCAAAAAGACGACAATTGTTTTTTAATATACTACATGGCGATCCTGCCTTAAAAAAAAAATATATATAATTTTTTAATAAAATAAATAATTCTCAAGTGGCTTTGGTGCCATAACAAACTTTTTTTTAATAAAGTGAATAATCCTCAAGTGGATTCGGCGTGAAATTAAAAAAAAAATAAAAATTAAAACTAAAATAAAAACAAAAACAAGTGGAAGCATTAAAATCCGATGTGGCCGAATTTGTTAGCATTAGAAAATTTCCCCGAAACAAAAGACAAAAAAAAAAAATTCGAAATAAGTAATAAACTAAAATAAATACGTAAGAAAAATTGTGCCATCTACATTTACTAAATACTGAAGCAAGTGCATCCTGATTTATAAATGAAGGAAGATGCAATGTAACAAGCATTGCCGGAGACACAACGCCAAGTGCTCCAAGGGTGGTGTGGCCAAAACACCACCAGGAAAACAAGACAATATGATCATCATATTACAACAACAACTACAGCAACAACAAAAACAGCATCAACAACAGCAGCAACTACAACAGAAGCAACAACACCAATAAAATTAGTAAATACGGTATAAATAATTTTTTATTTTTAAAAGCATATTACTTTATGGCACTAAGAGTACTACTTTCTTAAATAGTAATTATTAATTAATTAAAAAAAAAAAAGAAAATAAATAGACTTTTACTAACCAGAATTTTTTTTTTTAATTTCGGTCGGCTGGGGTGACTCATACGTGACCCTCCCACAGCGCGACAGAAATCTCACAGTCATCGAAAGGTGATGACTGATTTATGCCATACCCACTTCAATCTGTTTTCCTGAAGGAGACGGATAGGGGATGCTATGGCATAACTGAATTTTTTTTTACTTTCATGCTATACTAACACAAAAAAAAAAAGAAGAAAAATTTGAATCATAGCGGATATTGAAAACTTAATATTATTACGATGGGTGGCCAGGAATCAAAGATCGAAAAACCTAACGCCAACGTAATAAATGAAGTTAAAGTGGAAGTACAGCTTCCGGTTATATATTTTATAATTATAATAGCTATACTCGCAATGCAATTTCTAACGACTATTTACCAACTTCATAAAAGGTCGTTACGAAAGAGCTACGTGAGGGCCGCATCTTTGGCAAACGGCCTTGACAAGGTTTAACTCTCTCCTCATGTCTAATAAAACTTTATACAATTTAAATTGTCTTATTTGTAAGGCGAAAAGAGAGAAACTTGTACATTTTAATATGCCAACCATATGGATTGGCTGGATATTGTAGCTAAAGTTAGACTCGTGAGGGATAGATTTGATAAGTCATTTAAGTGTCTAAATACCGATAGACCTACCAGGGACGAAACGGTTGAAAAACATCTAAAGATATTATTTAGTGCCCTAGAGGAAATTCGAGTAATTTTAAACGTAAATTATTCTCGTTTAACCGCGGCACACAAAGCAGCAGCGGATAATTTTTTCGCAGACGTTCGTGATAAACTCGTCACTATCTTAGCACGTAGACACATTGAGGTCGACCTACCGATTACACTTCACGAGGAGGTTACTTGTAAAGTAGAAGTTAAAGCTTCTACGGGTTCCAATTGTGAAGTTAATGAAAATAGCAACATGCCACAAACGATAACGGAGTTTCTGGGTTTGGTCACAAAGATCCTACCGGATTTTGATGGCAAATCGGAAAATCTACAAAGTTTTGTGGATGCATTAAATTTAGTGGAGTCTGTTAAGGATACCCACGAATTGGTTGCTGTAAATGTTATTAAGACAAAGCTAAAAGGCTCGGCAAGGAACCTGATAGGTGAAGAAAATACTATACAGGGTATAATAGCGAGATTAAAGGCAGCGGTAAAAGGTGAATCCACCGAAGTGATCACCGCTAAAATATTGAACGTTAGGCAGAACAACAAATCTGCTAACGCTTTTGCGAATGAGATAGAAGAATTGACAAAATCGTTGTCAAATGCGTACATCTCAGAAGGATTGACAGCTTCATTGGCGGAGAAATACTCCACACAAATAGCTGTGAAATCAATCACAAAAAATGCGTCAAATGAAAGAGTTCGACTCATTATGGAGTCGGGGAACTTTAACACCATGAACGATGTAATCTCTAAATTTGTTGGTTCAAGCACAGATGCTAATGCAAACGCATCGGGCATAATGTTCTACAATTCAAGAGGAGGAGGACACGCTCCTGCTCACGGTCGTAATGGAAATTACAATCGTGGTAATTACAATCGTAACGGTTACAATCATGGTGGTAATCGTGGTGGTGCTAATCGAAATTACAATAGAAATTTTAATGGAAATGGGCGATATAACAATGATAGTCGCCAATATCGGAATGGTCGCAATAATAATGGCAACAGGGGTCGTAATGTCCGATTGACACTCGAGGGTCCGGAAAACGACCAAACCCTAGGTACTCAGTAAATGGGAACACATATAACGGTAGAATATACACTATGAATCTTAACTTAACATCTTATGTATCAATGCGAACAGCGTTAAATGATCACGCCTCAATATTCTTAGTTGACACAGGCGCGGATATTTCTGTCATTAAATACAGTCAGGTCGGCAACACTTCAATTAATTTGAATAAAATAACAAGCCTACACGGCATCGGTAAAGGTATAACATATACACTAGGGAAAGTTGAAACAGATTTGAAAATTAAAAACCTGTTAGTAAGACACGGATTTCACGTAGTTAGTGATGAATTTCCTATTCCATCTGATGGAATACTCGGTCTTGATTTTATTAGAAAATACAACTGCATGTTGGACTATCAAAAGGATCAAGATTGGCTTATACTGAGACCAAACGATTATCCTAACGACATTTCCGTCCCAATGCTTGATGCACCGAGCATCAATTCAATATCAATACCTGCAAGATCAGAGGTTATTAGGGCCATAAATGTTCAAAATTCTGATAAAGATATTCTCATTCCAAACCAGGAACTTCAAGATGGAATATTTGTTGCGAACACGATTGCGACAAGTACTAGGCCATTAGTGAGAATAATAAACACGACACCCAATGACGTCGTTATCAGGAACATAAACCTAAAATTGAGGATTTAAATAATTATGAGACAGTTATGCATGATAATAATTGTTGCGAACATGAAAAATTACAAAAACTGTCTAAAAAATTTCCTGAATTTGTCAGGCCTGAACTAGAAAATCTGTGCAAGAGTTATATTGACGTCTTTGCACTTGAGACTGAAAAAATTTCAGTTAATAATTTTTATAAACAGAAATTACGCTTGAAAAGATAAGGAACCAACTTACATTAAGAATTATAGAATTCCTTATAAACAAAAAGAGGAAATTACAAAACAAATAGATAAATTATTAAATGATGATATTATAGAACCATCTGCTTCTGAATACAATAGCCCAATTCTCTTAGTACCAAAGAAATCCCTACCTGGAAGCGACCAGAAACGTTGGAGATTAGTTGTAGATTACAGGGGAATTAACAAGAAATTAATTGCTGATAAATTCCCACTACCAAGAATAGACGATATTCTTGATAACTTAGGCAGAGCGAAATATTTTTCTTGCCTTGACTTAACGTCAGGTTTTCACCAAATAGAGATGGATGAAAACTCAAGGGACATTACATCATTTTCAACAGATAAAGGTTCATTCCGTTTTAAACGACTTCCATATGGACTCAAAATAGCTCCTAATTCATTTCAGAGAATGATGTCTATAGCATTCGCTGGACTATGTCCAGTACAGGCATTTCTCTACATGGATGATCTAGTTGTACTAGGTCGTTCTGAAAATCACATGTTAAAGAATTTAACAGATGTATTTGAAATATGTCGTAAATATAATCTTAAACTTCATCCAGAAAAATGTTCATTTTTTGGTCACGAAGTTACATATTTAGGACACAAATGTACGGACAAAGGCATACTCCCAGACGATAGCAAATTTCAAATAATTCAAGACTATCCAACGCCGAAAAATGCCGATGAAACTAAACGATTTGTTGCTTTCTGCAATTACTACAGAAGATTTGTTCCAAATTTCGCTGAACATTCTAGTATCCTAACGAAATTATGCAGGAAAAATGTAAAGTTCGAATGGAGTGAGAACTGCGAAAGAGCTTTCCAACATTTAAAGGAAACACTAATGAGTCCAAGGATACTGAAGTATCCAGATTTTCAGAAACAATTTTGTATAACTACCGACGCAAGCAAACATGCATGCGGTGCGGTATTAAGCCAGGAATATGATGGATTACAGCTCCCCATTGCTTATGCTTCAAGGTCCTTTACGAAAGGCGAAAGCAATAAATCTACTATTGAACAGGAATTAGCAGCGATTCACTGGGCAATAATGCATTTCAGACCATACATTTATGGTACAAAATTTTTAATTAGAAGCGATCATCGACCATTAACATATTTGTTTTCAATGAAAAACCCATCTTCCAAGTTAACGCGAATGAGACTGGACTTGGAAGAATACGATTTTACCGTCGAGTACCTAAGGGGAAAAGATAATAGTGCGGCTGATGCTTTGTCTCGGTTAGATTTTTCCGAAATAAAAAAGATTAATGAGAATATGATAAATATACTTAAAGTGACAACGAGACAGCAAAGCAGAAAAGCCACTGTAAATAGCGACATTAAAACTACGGAGAATGCAAAATCAACAAATAAAGTAAAGATATACGAAGCGTTGAGTAAATTTAGAAATAAAAATAGCGCCAAGCTAGCGATTGAAGGCGACTATATATATATTAATAAGAATAATAAAGTGATCACGAAAAATATAAAGAAAATTATTGATAATGGGAATATTGACCTTGATCGATTATTCCCAATGCTTGAAAAATTAGCAGTCGATAATAATTTGAGAAAAGTACAGCAGTCATTAGGTGACTCGCTATTTAAAAATATCGCGATAGATAAATATAAAGAAAAAGGAAATTTAATGCTCGAGCAATTAATTATAGAACTCACGCCAAAAATAGAAAAAATTACAGATAATGTTGAAAAGGAAAGGATTTTGCGGAAATATCACGACGATCCAATCTGGGGTGGCCACCCAGGAATCAGTCGTATGTTAAAGAAAATACGTCGGAAATTTTCATGGAAAAACATGACAAGAGACGTAACTAAATATGTCAAAAATTGTGAAAAATGTCGAAAGAATAAGACATTTATAAATACAAAGGAGGGAATGATTATAACTCCAACACCGGTAAATGCGTTCGAAGTGGTACAAATAGATACCATTGGACCATTACCTAAGACAGAGAATGAAAATGTTTATGCAGTCACTATTATATGTGACCTTACTAAATATCTTATCTCTGTACCAATTGTGGACAAAAGTGCGAAAACGATCGCTAAAGCAATTGTTAATAATTGCATATTGATTTACGGACCTATGAATAAGATTATAACTGACATGGGTACCGAATATAAAAATCAATTATTTAATGAAATTTGTAACTTATTAAAGATAGAAAATGTAACTTCCACAGCGTATCATCATCAAACGCTTGGAACTGTGGAAAGAGTCCACAGAACATTTAATGAGTACGTTCGTTCATACATTTCAGTAGATAAAACTGATTGGGACGAATGGATTAAATATTTTACTTTTTGCTACAATACGACACCATCACTGGTCCACAATTATTGTCCTTACGAATTGGTTTTTGCCAAAGCGCCTAACATATTTGAATTTCTTTCCGATGGCGAAATAACACCATTTTACAATGTGGATGCCTATGAAAAGGAAATTAAATACAGATTACAGGTAGCACATAAAAGGGCAGCCCAGTTGATAGAAAGTGGCAAATATAAACGTAAAATGTTATATGATAGAAATAAGAATAGTTTAGGGATAGAAATAGGAGATTTAGTTTATATAGACCAAGTTGGTCATAAATTAGATAGTTTATTTAGTGGTCCTTATGAAGTTATAGGATTAGATGATAGAAATAATTGTATTATAAGAAAAGGAATTGACGAGACTCGGACAGTACATTTAGATAGAGTAAGAAAACATATAAATTAAGAAATATTAATATAATATTACGAAAAAAAAATAATAAGTAAAATTATAAATTTGAAAAATATGAAATTATAAATAAATTTTTATAATAAATTAAATAAAAAAAAAATAATATATAAAAAATATAAATTTAACTTATTAATTTATATTATAAATTAGATTTACTTTATTAATTTATATTATACAAAAGAATGATCAATGAATATTAATAATACACCCTTGATCATTCTTTTATCGGAAAAGGGAGGTGTAGCGTAATTGATAAGTCAACGTTGTCATACCTTAAAATATGACAACTTGACACCTTATTTATGATTGGCTAAAAGCCTAATTATTTTAATTCAATTACGCGACCTACCTTAACTATATTCACCGTGGGAACTGCAACGTTGCATTTTCACATGGTTACTAATAAGGTAGAATAAGATACTTTAAATAAATAAAGATCAGTTGCTCAGTAGAGCTAAAAGCAAAAAGACGACAATTGTTTTTTTAATATACTACACTTGAGACTGATCTTCCATCCATCGATGAACAACCGCCATTGGTACGCATTGTACGTGTAATTCATGGCCGACATCAAAATTGATATCATTACAGTACTAAATGAATTGTTTTCGTTGCGAGTAAAAACGGTACAAATTCATTCGACGCGAACCGAACACTTAAACTTCTGGTGACAGGATGTTCACAGCGTTAAGATGTTGAGCAAGAATTATGGTTTTATTTGTGACAACTTTAGTTGTTTTGACATTATTTCAAGCGCTGTTGTGTAACTCAATGTGTTGCATGGTGGCGTAATATTTGATGGCTGATACAAAGAAAATTCGATTCTGGCTCTGAAAAGAGATGGTGGGAGTATTCTTCGGTTGGACTCGGTTTTCTCGGGATTGGCACTGGCGGAGAATGGGGAAGAGTGGTTTGAGCTGACGGAACACTTTGGTAAAATATATTCCATCGCCTTTATTCTGTTCATACCCCACAACATTATTTTTACATACGTAGCACATGTTTTTTCGTGGTCGACTGGCTCTGACCAAATCATCGGTATTCCATATGGCATGCTTTCCCGTCGACCTGTTCGCCAATCATACAAACGTGCTACACACGATGAACAAGCCATTTTAGGCACCCAGTTCCACATTACGATCACTGGAATATTGAAGTACTGCTCGTACAATGTTACAATTTCATCAGTAATTTTTTTCTTAGACGACATAATGGTCCACTTTCCGCACATATAACAATAATGATTGAATTTTTCAGGCATTCATCCATTTTTTACCGTAAAAATTAATCACTTCAAACTGGAAACTTATTATACTTTTATACTTTTTCGTCACTTAAAAAAAATCGTACTTTACGCGTTCGGAGACACTGTTGAATGACAAAAATCGATCAATGAACACCTATAAAAAATAAAAAAGGATGGCTATATACCCTGATTTCGTGTGCGTTTGTGTAAAAAAATTGTGTAAAAAAATCATGCAGGTAGCCAACGGAAAAAAACCCAAATAATTAAAAAAGTACACTTTCCTTTTTTCCTTTTAATTGTCCACGTACATTACCGAAAAAGCGTAAAAAAGGATGGTTTTTGGATTAAAAAGTGTGTTGAGTTGCTTGAAATGGCAATAATTGCATAATATATTGTACAAAGGAAAAACGGTAAGAATTGTGTCGATAAGTTTGCGCAAGAACTACAAAAAGCTCATAAAAAACAGCAAAAAATGGGAAAAAGCTATGAATGGGCAAAAGTCATGAAAATAGGCTAAAAATTTTGATTTTCCTCAGTTGAAATGTGCGTTCTAATGGTGGAAATAGTAATTGTGAGCCGTATAAAATAACACAAGAAATTTTGAATACAGGAAAAGCAACTTAATGGGCTTATAATGAGCTGAAAATGGTCAAAAATTGACGAATTGACCCAAATTAAAAAAAAACCCCATATAAATTTTTTCCCAATGAGCCAAATTGGCACTTTCATCGGTGGAGTAGTAGTCAGGGGGATCATTAAACACACAACCATATGGTTTTCACGTTAGTACCAGAAATTTCGTGTTAAAACTTGAACAGTGATATGTGTGAAATCAATATAAACAACAAAATGGTTTATAACCCCTTTTTTAAAGGTAAAGTCAGGTGCCACCGTGACACCATCGGTTCTCATCTGAGCGTAAAATGTTTAGTTTTTTTTACACTCGAATAAATTCTTTAGACTCTGACATAGCGGGTACTTATAAATTTTTGATTTCAATAATATGCTACTAGGGTTAACACACAAAATTAAATTAAAACACTCAAAATATCGTTGCTTTTTATTTAAAAAATGTGCAAAAATATAAATATATCTCTTTGTCAAGGTCTTAACATTTTAGTCCTCTACACAAAAAAAAAAAATCATTGAAAACCCGTCCGTCCATCCGTTAAGGTTGCACAGTGGCACCCGATTTTCTATATGCTGTTTGGAGAAAAAGGCAATAAAAGTAAATATCGCACAAGTAAATTATAGGGCAAGGAGTTTGTTTAAACAAGCTGTAAAATTTTTATTTCTACGAATTTTTCGCCAGAAATTTTTCAGTATATAGCAAAAAAGTTCAAACAAATCGAAAATTAAATAAAAAACGATCAATAAATAAAAAAATTTAAAGATGGTTAAGAACGCCCTGTATGTTTTATCAGTTGTTAGGGCAAGTTTTTTCTGCCATGTGTCATTAAATGCTACTTTTGTCATTTTTTTTAAAATCCCATTTTTACGTATTCCGGCCATAAAAAGTAATTTTTTGCAAAATTTGTTTACATCTTTTGTTAAAAAATGAATGTAACAATTAGTCGAAACCCAGTATTTGAACATAAATTTTAGAACAAATTTAAAAAATGCCAAAATTGCACATTATGGGGCGCTCCTCAAATAAGACAAAAAAAAATATTAACCCCTCTGGAACTAAAGAGGAAATCTTCTGGCGCTACGTATAGATCCTATAAATAATATCATATTTGAAATCCTGAGGAAAATTTCCTTTCATTAACTCAGGGAACTTCTGCTGAAAATATCTGTAGTTGTTTGAATTTTTAATACAGCATCTTTATTTTTAGGAGACAAAACAGTCATTTGTAGAAGAAATTGAATATTTGACAATATATGTAGTTGATTTAAAAAAACAGACCACATCAAATTACTGTATTATGATTTTACATTAATTTTAAATAGTAGTTTTTTTTTTATTAGAACAATAAAGCAAATAAATGTTTTTTGGGCCCTGGGGGCCCCACGGCAGTTTAACCGAAAATATAAAAAATTCTATTTTTAATTTGAGGGATACCACCTACTTTCTTTTTTTTTTGGAGAACGCCCCATAAAGTTCAGTTTAGCCAAAAAAATATATATTTTTTAATGTTTAAAGAAGTAAAATGTTTGCAAGTAGTTTGTTTTACAGCAGCGAAACTTTTAAAATCATGCTAATTAACATTTAGCAATTAAAACGATAAACTCCTTCATTATAGGTTTTTGCTAAATTTATTTTAAAGAAAATTTAAATCAACTGGTATTTTTTTTAATATTTAGGGTGATCATGCCATTTTCGCATTTTTGCATGCCATTTTCGCTGTGTTTTTCGTGCACTGAAATTTTTTTGTGCCATTTTAAACCTTGCCCTAATCATCATACAAACCAAAAATTTTTTTTGGAACTCACAAACTTTTTTTCTAAACATTTACTAACATTTTTCATTACAACCCAGCAAAAACATGGTAAAGACTGGTCATTACCGTATATATTACCAAGTAATTATAGGTCATTACCTATGCATTACTCTAAAGTAAAAATAATGACTTACTGACAACGGGTTACAGAACATACTTATATGTACTTTTCAAAATAATGAGTTACTGGTAATTGGTTAAACATATTTACAAGTAAATTTTCCAAGCTAAAGTTATTTTTCAAGATTTCTTAAAGAAATATAAGTTAAAGATAAAAGATAAAATAATTTACTTATTCTTTCACTATGGTTAACAAATCAGGTAAACTCATTATTCTCACTTCTTTGTAATGACCTCCCATGAATTTCGCGAATAAAAGTAATCAAGCGAGTAAATAGCCTGGTAACCAGTGAATCCCTTTGTGCGCTACTTACATGCTTAATTACTTGGTAATGTATGTTTTTGCTGGAAACTCACTGAGAAATTAAGATTTTTAATAGTTTTGTGTATTATTTTGAAGGTTATACCTTGACAAATAACATGTAATATTTTCACATTTTTTGTATTTTTTAAGATTATGAAGATGTTTGAAATGAAAAAATTGTTAAATTTCTGCCAATTTTTTATTTGAATTGCTAAGTTTTCAAATTAGGCTTTCCTTATTTGGATTTTTTTTATAATGCTAATAGTATAACCTAAATGAAACGTAAAGCAAATTTACACTCGAAAATGTTGAAAACTTCAACGCTAGCTGGGTTAGTTTTTTTGAGGACTAACAATTTCAGCATATAAATTTCGAAAACATATCTAAACTTTTTGGAGTGGTACCATTTTGAAATTAAAACAAAAAAGTGAACAACGTTATTACACAGTGTGGAATTGGGCAGCTTTAAATGAAACCTTTGTAAGTTGCAGAGGACAAAAAAACAAGCACAAAACTGTTTTATGAGTTTTATGAGAAAAAAAGTTAATTTGTAAACTATGAACAATTTTTATCTTTTTTCCTTACGCGTTATTATTGCCGTCCAATTATTTTTTCTTTCATTTTTCAATAATAGTTATAAGTTAAAAATAAAATACAAATTTACGCACTCTAGTCGAGTTTAGTCGAGAAATTATGTATGCAATCGTCTTAATTTAAATAGAAAAATTATATTTAGCTTAATGTTTGTGTTCAAATCACTCTTAACATCGTTTTTATTTAGTATTATCAACATTAATTGCAAAATAAATTTAAAATAGAGAAATATTGTTTCACGTTACTGATTAATAAGTAGAAATCAGCTTTTTAAATAACTCTCAAATTTGATAATAATTACTTTTGTCCTTGCAAAAAATTATTAGACACGTATTTTTCACAGAAGTGCAATCTCAAGTTAGGGGTTTTAAAAAGTGGGGTCAAAAATCATCCATTTGACTTCTTTTTTTAAAATATATTATTAATAAGTTATTAAACTATGCGCATATTAGTTACCAAATGAAAGGTATTTAAAGGCTCAGCCACTGGTGTATTAGACATGTACGAACATTTTTGTTATTCAAAAAAGAATCTTTTCGAATACTTCATTTCTCTGAGAAATTGTTGTTGGTTTAAATTCAGATTTATATATAATAATTCTTACTTAATTGAAAACATTGATGTTCTATCTGGAGTTCCTCAGGGGAGCCACCTTGGACCTCTTTTATTTTCATTGTTTATTAATGATTTGCCACAAGTAATAAAGTTTTCAAATATTCTGATGTATGCTGATGATGTTAAAGTTTCCTTAGCTATAATCAATACTCCGACCATTCTCTTTTACAAAATGACTTGGATTCGTTTCATGCATGGTGTGTCTTGAATTTAATGGAACTAAATCTAAAAAAATGCAAATGTATCTCGTTTGTTAGAAAGAGGCCGATATCTGTCAAAAATTTGACAGAAGAATTTTGATAAGATGAATAATTACATCTGATAGAGAACTTTCTTACTGATTAAGAATCCAAAATCCAAAAATTTTGAATCGGATAAAAATATGAATTCTAGAGCCATCAAAGTTGACAATTTTTCGGACTTACAAAAAACTGTTAAATAAAAAAAAAATATGTCACCTTTTCAATTGAATTTCAGGCAAACTATGCAACCGATCATTGAATTTTTTGGCGTCGGATGAAGGTATGTTAATTCCAATGAGACGATGTAAAAAAAAGGGTTATTCGGTCCAATACTTTTTTTTCAGGCGCAAAAAACACCCAAACACATGATATTTGGGTCTTTTTTCACACTTAATAGAATAGAACAAAAAAGTGACGGTTTGTGACGGGAACTATTAAACAGAGGTTGTTAAGTATTAAATACTCTAACTTATTTTCTTGAAAAAAAATTCGGAAAAGTTACCACTTTGATGAGCTCTATCTCCTGAACTAATTAAGATATTTTAGAAGTTTAAATTTGGGATTTTAAATAAAAAAAAAGGTAAAACATATGAATTGCAAAAAAAAAATACTTAAGTACAAAGTATATGTGTCATGTTGGGATTTTTAGAATTTTTTAAACGGACAAATGTTTTTGTACGAAAAAAATTATCTAAATTTATTTTTTAGTAAGTTTTTAATTTAAAAAGTATTAACTTTTTGAACCATAGTGAATGAGCTGTTAAAATTGAACCCTACAGCTAATTATAAAGAAATGAATTAAGCAATGAGTATTTCATCTTGCACTTAACTGAACATTGCAAAAAAAAAAAAAACAAAAATAAAAAATATTGTATGTAGGCATCGGCAAGCACGCACATTTTTTTAAAGCTTTATTTCCAAATATTCTGTGCTAATAATGCTATCTAGTCTCAATAGTCTAGCCAGTGTGAAAAAAGTGTGGTGGAAAAAACATTAAAAAATTTTAAACAAAAAAACTAGTGATCAAATAAAAATCAAATAAAAAAATTCATGTAAAAGGAAATAAATTAAAATAAAATACATTTACACACAGAAAACATATTCATTGTTGCAACCGAATTTTTTGCCAACCGAATTTGGCAGTCACACGTACTATCATAAAATTCAAATGTCGATTCGATAGTTGTAAGCCATACTTTTATTAGAACGAGTGAATTTGTAGTTAGCCTACCGAATTGAATTTACATGCTTGTTTACCCAACAGTTTTTTTAACTTATCCTACCGAATTAACTACAGTATTGAAAACACCGTTTCCAATTAATTTACAAAATTATTTATTTTTTTATTTTTATTAACTTAAAAAATACATTAAAATTTAAATTAAATACAATATAAAATATCGTATAAACAGCATTTGATTTGTCTGCAATATAATAAAAATCCTTTTATGCTGTTCATTAATACAAATGATTAATGATTTGAAACGTTAACCCGCAAGTCTGCCGAGAATATAATTGGCCCATTTTAAAAAAAAACCAGTATGTACTATAAAAATTCTCAAAATTAGAATTTCGGAAAAATTTATTTTTATTTCAGTTATTCATTTAATATACTCAAATTATTCGGATCTGTAATTCTTACTTCTCCGGATATCATTAACCCACTTTAGCTTGGAATCCAAATGACACATAAATTTTATAACATTGCAAAAACATATTTTGTAAATTAGTTTTAAAGATTTTTAAAATGCGTAATTTGGAGATGTCGGATTGCTATTTTCTTGTTAGTTAGTTAAGTACCCTTTATGACATATCCGAATCTAAAATCTGAAATATGGTATTCTCTAAATTTCGTGGGTATTGTTTTGATGAAAAGTGAAACATTAACCTTATATGGAATAATACACGAAATAATAATTTTAAACAAGTGGACATTTAGGACATTTTTTTTTATCCAAACTCTTATATTCTCTTCTTGTGGTCATAATTTAAAATTAAGTATGGGTCTTTTTTGTCCCGGCCACTAAGGGTGAACGATTATTTGAAAAAAGGAAAGATAATAATAATTTAATAAAATTTAAGTGATAATTTTCCGAATCACACATCCCCAAGAAGTAATTTTTAAAAAATCTTTAAAATTAATGTTTTTAAAAATATGTTTTCATTTTTAGCAAATTCGTGGGTTATTTCGGATTCGAAGTCAGAATTGCATACCAGAATAATTTTGAGCATATTAATAAAAATAAATGATATATAAAATAAATTTTGGAAATTTTCAAAATAGGCAATTTTTAGCCGACTTGCGACACGGGTTAACCAAAAGAATCGATTTCTTCTATTTGGAACCATTTGTCACAAAACTGGTGGGTGTAATGACGTATCTATTTTTAAGGGACACCATAATATAAAATATAGGCATTAAGTGTCATTTATTTAAAGGAAATCTGGCGTTTTCCTTAATAAAAACACTCTAAAATTATAGTGATTTTGTTACCGGCAAGCGCATTAAAATTCAAAAAACATGCCTATGGGGAGGTTGGTAAAGAATCGTAGAAGTTTCAAAGAACACAATTTAATTTATGTGCTCCATTTCTTTTTAAATTCAATGAAATTTTTTTTTTTTTATGAAGGGTTAACAAGTTTCAAGTTTATCTAGAGGAAAGACTCCAGAAATCTGAGTGGTTTTCTGCAAACATCTGCCTCAAAACCTGGCTTTTTTTTAAAAAAATTGTTGATTCTAAGCCGTTATCGAAAGGAAGACCATATTAGAACCTGATGATTTGCTGTACATAGACTACAATAATTTTAAACAGACTTCCAATTAATATAGGATTCCGTCAAATACTACCTTTAAAACAACGAAAAGAGATACACAAATGCTGATGTAGTTGTTCTAAGGAATAACATATCATAAGAGAACACAACCCAGAAGACGTTTTTCCGCTTGAAAAAATTTAATTTTCAGGAAAATAACTTGAAATTTCGGAAATATTTGCGGCCAGTAATGGACTTGCATTTGTTGTAGCATACGTATTAATCGGAATATGAAGTCTCTTCAATGCATTAAATTTCTGTAAAGAATATTATATTTATTAT
>CM037855.1:100780437-100797497 GCA_021234595.1 Delia radicum
AAATATAATCATATATAATTCCATATCACATCGTATTATAACTGATCCGAAAAATGACATATATATATTTTACAACTTAACATACGTGATTCAAAAGCTATGCCTATAAACGGGGATGTATACATTAATAAATGTTCAGTAAAACTGGAATAATTTATCTTAGATAAACACTCTAAAGAAGACATATTGTTTTGGCCAGATTGTGCAAGTTGTAATTATGCCAGAAATACGTTAGAATGGCTTACTGCAAAAAAACACACCTTTTGTACCGAAATACGCAAATTGTCCAAAAGTCCCAAGACCACGTCAAATTGAGGACTTTTGGGGTCTTTTATGCCAAAAAGTGTATGAAAATGGTTTGGAAACCAAATTCACTGAAGAATTGAAGAAAAGAATTAAAGCAGTGTTAAAAAAATGTAAATGAATGTCGTCCAAAGCATGACGTGGTCATGATTGCGGCCCGTTGGCTCTCCACAAATTAATTTATATTCTATACTTAAATAAAAATATTTAAAAAAAAATATATATATTTTTTGAAATACAATCCTTTTGAAATTGTTAATTTATTAAATTGGCATAGGTTATGTAATTGTCTAGTTTTTCATAATTATGAAGTCATTTTAAGAAAATTTTAGAAATTAGAAATTGATAATAAATACGTCTGGTAAAAATAAATCTGTATAAAAGAACATTTTTGGTTTCTTTAATTTAACTGTAGTGTCGGTTCCGTTTGCACAATAAATAAAATTACTTGTTTCAAACTTAATGAAGATGTGGTGAACCAAAATTAATCTATGAAAATTGTATACATGTTTTTCCCATGATATGCTCAGCATTGATAAATGTTTAAACTCTACTTTGTGCAAAAATTTAAAAACACACCACGAAGGCCGCTGGTAGCAACTATGAGTAAACTCAAAAAATCTTTGGTTTTTATCCATAAACAGCTCGATAAGTTCGAGTACGTGACGAAATTCGCAAATTTTTCAAATTCGGGAGAGAGTAATATACATTCACCAGTTCTATAAAAAGGAAGGCCTTTATTTTTTGGCATGTAGCTACATATATATTTTTACATCTAACTACACTCACAACATTTTAATATTAACTGATTGTAGTTTATTTAAAACTTAATCAGTAAACTTTTTTTAAGTAATCTTCATTTAAACTAAAAAAAAACAATTTATTTAAGAAACAAAATACACATAAATTCTGTTTTTCTGTGCCAGTTATTGTTTTATTTAAAATTTTCTTTTACAAAAAATTGAAACAAAAAGTTAATGATAGTAAAAAAAAAAAGAAATGTTTTTAATAATTTGGGAGTTCATTTTTGATAGTTAAAATGAAATCGTTTATTTTTACGAATTTGGAAGTTTTTAGAAATTAAATTTTTGTTTTTGATAGTAAAAATCAAAGAATTTTGACTTAATTCGACTTAATACCCGGTTAAAAATCAACATATATGCACCCATTTATGAACATGTATGAACTAAGTCATACTCATATATGTATGAAGTGATTCAAGGTCATACATGTCCATTAGGGTGGTCCTTATTTTTCAACTTGCGATTTTTGGGGCTGCCCCCCTCTTAAAATATTTGTTTGGGTACAAAAATTCACCATGCAAAAAATTTGAGTTCTAGCATAACGGAAAGATGTCCCGCATCGCCCTTGAAAATCCGGCCCCTTGGAAAAATGGTCATAATTAAAAAAAAAAAATTCTAATTTTTTTTCTTCAAAATTAAAAAAATATAAAATAGTTTTTGTGTTGGGTTTAATCATAACTACTCAGATAAAAAATATTACTTTCCCAGAAAATCGCTAACTTACCCTAACTTTGTGTCAAAAAAATTAATAAATATTTTGGGGGTACCTCAAAGTGACTTTTTTGCATTTTTGAAAATTTTATTCAACAAAAATCAAAAACCTGATAAACACATCTCAAGTATTAAATAAGCCAAGTATTACGGATATCCGTTGTCAAAAATTTTTGTTAGAGCATTTTGATTCTAGCGGATTTCAACGTTTTTTTAAATTTGTATAGACTTTTTTTTTTAATAAGATTTTTGTAATATTTTATCAATGTTATTGTGTATGCTATTTTATATAATTGTAATAACTTTATTATAAAGTATAATTTTTCGTGTTCATAGTTAACCTGTGTTTTCATGGGGTCACAATTGACCCTCGTATTTTAAAGAGTCAAAAATCACAAAGATGACATAAAATAAATTTTTTTTATGTTTCTAATTGTAATTTATTTACATTTAAAATTAATTAAAATTAATTATTTAGTATAAATTCAGACATTTGTATTCATATTAAAATTGATTTTTTTGTACATATTCAGGAGTATTTTCGAAAAACGTATTTTTAATTTAATAGTGTAAATTTTTTTCCCTCAAAATTATTATTATGGAAAAGTTTTAAGTTCTAATTTTACTTAATTGACCTACTCGAAGACTAGAAACGGTTAACGAAATTTTTTTTTAGAATAAATATAAATTGAATTATTCCTTTCTTTATTTTATTTATAAATTTTGCCACAAAGCTGCATTTTTCTTACGTGGGTCATATTTGACCCCAGGTTAACATGGGTTAACTAACAACAGAAAATATAGTATTTTTAAATAAAGTTATTACAATCATATAAAAAGGCATATACAAAAATATTGATGAAATATTATTAAAACCTTGTTTTAAAATAAAAATGTATAAAAATAAAAAAAAAACCTTGAAATCCCCGAGAATCAAAATGCCCTAAAAAAAAATTTGCCAACGGATATGCGTAATACCTGGCTTATTTAATACTTGAAATGTGCTTAATGAAATACTTGACAGCAAACACTAGGTTTTTGATTTTTGTTGAATAAAATTTTCAAAAATGCAAAAAAGTCACTTTGAGGTACCCCCAAAATATTTATTAATTTTTTTGACACAAAGTTAGGGTAAGTTAGCGATTTTCTGGGAAAGTAATATTTTTTATCTGAGTAGTTATGATTAAAAAATTTGTAATTTTTTTTTAAATTATGCCCATTTTTCCAAGGGGCCCGATCTTCAAGGGCGATGCGGGACATCTTCCCGTTATGCTAGAACTCTAATTTTTTGCATGGTGAATTTTTGTACACAAACAAATATTTTAAGAGGGGGTACAGTCAAAATCTCGTTTTTATTTTTCGCCCATACAACGAAAGACGACCCTAATGTCCATATATGATTTATATATATTGATTAGAGTTCATATGTACTCATATAGATAAATATTACCTCAATTTTAGTTAATGTACACTTATGACCATGTAAAGAAATGTATATACATGTATGAATATATATGTAAATATTAACTCAATTTTCGTTAATGCACACTGATGAACATATATGATTCCTCATATGAACATATAAGAATGTTCTATGAACACATATGTTTCAGGTATGGATGCATTGTACATGTATGAAGCATGTGTGTTCATGTATGTATCCATATATCTCGTAAAAAAAGAAAAATGCGTTTGATTTAAAAGAAAAGTGAGTATACTGATTTTTAACCACATGTTTAGTAGTTTTAAAGTGCATATTACTTTGCTTTTAGCTACAAAACAATGTGAGTGTATGAATAGGTCAAAGTAAATTACATTTTTTTAATACTACACTATATGTTATTTTTTATAATTATACATGTATTCTTACATAATTAGATTATTTATATATAATTGTATATATCAAATACGATTATATATTAGTCGATATGTAATAAGACGTTATTATATGTGGCATCGTATTAAAAAAAATTTACAAAAAAAATGCATATATAAACATACATAACCATATCTATTTACATATAATGCAATAACATATATTTTCCGATAATATAATGCATGAATATATGTAAATATTTTTACATCTGGGATTTTAGTCTCTTTATTTTTTTTTAATTCACATTTCGATAGTTTAAAAAGTTTGGAGAAACATTGTAGAAATAAGTTACAGCGCGTTTAACAAACTCTTTGTCCTTTATTTTACTTGCGAGTTATTTACTTTAAAAGCCTTTTTATCAAAACAGTATGTTGAAAATTTTGTGCCACTGAGCGGCCATAAAGGATGGACAGATTTTAAATTGTTTTTTTTTTTTTGTTTTTTGTAGAGTACAACAAATTTAGTATCTCACTGGCAGACATTTCTAAATTTTTGCATTGTCTGATTTTGAAAAATAAAAGAAAATGGTGTTTGTTTCACTTATGAGCTTACCCTCGTACCGTTTTAAAACAAGGCAAAAATTTAAAAATCCGGCTACGTTAGTAAATAAAGAATTTATTTGTGTGTAAAATAAATTTGAGACTTTTATTCTCAGATGAGTACCCACGGATCCACGGAGTACCCGATTTTGCCTTAAAAAATAAAAGGACTATAATGAAATGGCCAAGAGAGTTGCCATGCTAGTCCGACTTTTTAATTATAGTTTTTATAATGAAATTTAAAGTTGTCATGTTATCGCAAAAAAAAAAAAAATTATATCTGAACATTTCTATATTTTTTTATAATTCTTTAAATTTTGTTGCGTATGTTGATTTCGACGAAAGAGAGTAAACCCCTTACGGCAATTAAAATTTAGTTTGCCCTATAACATTTAAAGTCCTAAACAATATTTTTAAGTTTTAGATTTTAGTATTCTGCTAATTAAAATCTTCTATTTTATGTAAGTTTTGGCGGAATTTATACATCACTTTAGATGTCATAAAACGAAATGTGTTTGTAAAATGAAAAAATTTTAATTTTTTGCACTTCGTCCATTAAGTCCGTCGCGAAGTTTCGTTCTTAATATCTAACTATGTTCTCCAGAAATATTTGTTATATAAAAATGAGAAACAAAAAATCAAATGTCGCAACATTTTTAAAAAGTTTATATAATTTTAGCGGTTAAAAATTTTAAAATTACATTTTGACTCGCAGGTGCTGCTTACTAAGAAACTCATGTTCACGTAATACGGTAGCCAATTTCAGATATATTTGTAAATTTCAGACTCTAATAACATACATTTCCAAAAAATTTACTTCAGTTCTTTAGAAATTTGTTATGTTTGTATTACGCTATTGGTGCGCTGATACCAACTGAGGTATACCTCAAATTCCATATAATTACACAATTATGTAAATACTGTTCTAAAAATACAACTGCATTAAACGATACAAAAACCCGATGGAAAAAACATCGGAAAATTTTGGTTTCACTTGTGAACTACCATACCAATTTTCAACACGCAGCGATATGGAAATTCCTTTTTTAGTGAATGTATCTCCCAAGTCTAGTGACTCCATTTTGTACTAAAAACTATGAGCAAAAAAAAAAAATAACTAATGAAAAGGCTCTTGTAAATTTTAAGTAACTTTTTAATTTTTCGACTTTCAAATGGGCTTTAATTCCTTAGGTGCAGACTTTTGAAAGTGATACTTTGCATGTCTTATTTTGAACAATCTCCATCATTTCTCTTAATTCACAAACCTTGAGAAATAAGAGACGTCTGATGTCAGTCGGTTCAGCAGGTGTCCAATTGGAATTAATTTATTTTTTCGAAAACATAGAGTTTTACTAAAAGCTAATCTCTGATATTTTTTCCTGAATTAAACTACTTATTGCGTTCCCTAAATAGTATGAAATTTCAATTTTTTTTTACTCCACAATTTGTATATAAAATTTTTTAGATACACTCATAGAAGTAAACGTGCAACTATAGCAACAAATAAAAAAAAGGTACTAAATATTTGTTAAAAGTTGGCTTGCAGAAAAACCTGCTAATATTAGTAGTTTTTTTTAATAAATATCAGTAATTTAAGAATAGCAAAAATAAATCTAATAGAGAAAAAAAAATCTTTAAAAAATTTGAAAATTTGAAATTTTTAAAGTTTTTTCTTGTTTTTTTTTTAATACGAATAAAAAAAGTCCCGTTCTTTCGAAATCAGCAATCAATAATTTTTTAGCAAACATTTTTGTTGATTTTTGCAAAATAAACTGTTCTTTGCATTCTACAAAATTTGAGGTAAATATAGCAAAAATGTTGTTAATATTACAGTTTTTGTTTGCTATTTTGAGTCTACATATATTTAGTAAAAGGTTTTGCTAATTTAACAGAGTAAAATGCTAATTTTAATTAACTAAAATTCACATCGAATATAACTAAAATTTTGTAACTTTAACAGATTTATTTTTATTTTTATTTTATTAATTAATAATCATATAATTACAAATTAAATACTATTATCCTAACCGAGCACTATCTACTATGGTTTTCGGCGCGTTGTAGCGAAAACAGAAAAGTGCCTCTGGTGGGAATCGAACCTATGACCCCCGCACAGATAAGCCAGCACGCTACCAACTAGCCTACCGGGGCGCACTTTAACAGATTTATTTTTGCTGTTCTTAATTTATTAATATTTAGAAAAAAAACAGCTAAGTTTATAAATTTTTGCTGCAATGTAATATTTACTAATTTTTAGTAGCTTTTTCTGCTATTTTTACAGGTTTATTTCTATGAGTGCACATTGATAAAAGCAATATCTTACCTTTTCAATATTTTTTTTGATGATCATCCCGAACAATTACAAATAATATTTAAAAATTTAGCAACTCTAACAAGACCTCGGAACAAACGTGGCGCTATATTTCTAATTTGTTTTGCTCTATCATTATTCTAACATTTACAAACTCGCTAATACATATTTAATGTTAATCTTAATTTACGAATAAATAATATTATCACAAATTATTAGATTCATTATATCATTATATTTCCCACACTTATCTTATCTTAACTAATAGAAATACCAAATTCGAAACAACAACAAAAAAAAAAACAATATAGGAAAAATTTAAATACTTGTAGTTGTCATACTATTCAAATGAAATAACATCACTAAACGTCCATGTCAAAATTCTATTATCTTTTTAAGTAGAAAACTACTGTTGCAAGATAATCAAAACTGTCAAAAAATTTTTAAAAATTATTTTTAATAACAATTATAAACGCCGTAGTAAATGTTTGCAAATCTATGATTAGATTAATATTTATTTAGCAGCAGGAACCTCGACTACAATATACTTATAATGTTGCCACTTTGTGTGTAATTACACAAATAGCGTGTAATTTAGACTAGTTGTGTAGTACACGTGTAATTTATGTGTAATTTCGAAACATTTTAATAAGTCTAAATTTTTGAAGATTTTTTTATAAACAACATTTATATTCGTAGGAATTATATACAATTGCGTGAAATAAAATACCAGTACCTACAATGAGAGAATTATCTGCATGATATCAATTCATTTTTGCCTTAGATCTATGAATTGTCACTGGAACTCGTCTATTGAAAATTTTCTTTAAATTAATGGAGTTTTTCATAAAATTTAATTAAAAATTTCATATCCCAGTGTAGACCCGGTAATGACATGTCATTACTTCTCCCACAACCAGTAGTGACACCAGCTTACCCTCTGCATTACTTTAACACAAATAATATTTATTTACAAAAAAAAAAAAATGCGTTACCGATAGGTATTTATTTTTATCATTATTTTAAATATAAAATAAAAATCTTAAATTTTTTTGAAAATCTATTTTTAGACTCATTATTTTTTAATTCTAGTAAGTACATATATAAGTACTTATTTTTTAATTTTTTTGTAAACAGGAAAGTAAGGATCTTAAAATTTTTTGAAAATCTATTTTTAGACTCATTATTTTTTACTTCTAGTAAGTACATATATAAGTACTTATATTTTATTTTTTTTTGTAAACAGGAAAGTAATGACATTTAGTGCAAGCAAGTAATTTTTGTTTTTATCTATCAAGTATCGAGATGGGTCCGATGGTTGTGCGATTGACAACAACGTGGATAGAAGAATCTTTTTGTTATTAAATTTATTTTTTTTTTAAATTTATTTTTCGACTTATTATTTTTGCCTATACTGGTAAGCATATAGGCAACCACATACATTTCTAATTTTTGTAAGGTGTTTTTGTTTTTTTTTTACGTTAAACCAACACTCAGGGGATGCTAATGCATTGCATTGTGTTGATATCAGAAAAATAGGTTATGGAGAGGATGAAAGGGAGTAGTGTTTGTGGACATTTGACTTACATTTTTCTAAATTGTAATTTGCAGGGAAGACCTCCGCAGGGAGACAATTCCACATGCGGCTAGTGCGATTGAAAAACGAATTTCTTCTGTAATGGTTTTGTGCAATTTGCCGGGCTTTAGACAACAAACGGATGAGATCTACTTGACAAGCGGGTAGTACGAACAGAGACTCGGTCCCTCGGGATGACTCGACTCAGCAAAACACTTTCCATGGTAATATCTATAAAAAAAGTCACACAACCCACATTCCGACGATGCTCCAACGAGTCAATAGAGGTTGAAACCCTACTGTCGCTGATAAGCATGAACGCCCTCCGTTGCACACGATCCAGAAACCCCAAAATAGACTTTGAAGCACCTGCCCATATATGGGAGTTATATTCCATCTTCGGCCGGATGTAGGTGGTATATATAGTAAGGAGGTCGGATGGAGTGTAGTATTTCTTACACCGATTTAGAAAAACAAGACACTTGAAAGCTTCTTTCGATACTTGAATGATGTGATCTGTCCAACGTACACCACACTGTATTTTTATGCCCAGAACATCAAGAGTATCTGAATCCTCAATAACAATACCATCCATTTATTATTTATAAAAAATACGACTATTGATAAAGTTTCATTAAAAATTGTTTCATTAAATCTATCAAAACTATCTAAATTTTGATTGGACGGTACTGCTATTTTGTTGCACGCAGTTGTATATTAAAACCTTTAAAAATTTATTAGCAGATTCTTTTGTGAAAATTCAAGATATTATATAATTAATTATGAGGACTTGTTCATCACATTTGAAAGATTTGTATTAAACAAAAAAATCTCTTAAGTTTTGTTTTAAGTTTTTTTTCTAATAAAATCTTTTAATGAAGAAATCCTTTAGATTTTAGTAATTTTTTTATTTAAAAATAAAGCAGACTTTGATAGATCTTGAGGCTAAGGACTTTTTATGAATAAAAACCAAAACTTTTAAAATTTTACGATAGTGAACTTCGGAAAATTTAAAATTATTATTTCTAATTTCATGTATAATTTAAAGGCTTCTGTAAAATTTTGTCTTATATTGAATTTCCCTTGTGGCAACACTGAAATACAAACGGGACTCTAATGACGTTGATTTCGAATTTTCCATAGATAATAGCAATTGATTAGCTAACCCATTAACGTTTGAAAGTCTCGTGATAAAGTTGACTGCTCTTTGTTATAAAAAAAAATTAATTATGGTAAAATTCCCATTTATCAGTATCAAAAAAAAAAAATGCATCCGCCGTAATTGTTTTCAAATACTATTAGTCAAAACCAAAGTTTAATATTTACAACCAATACTTGAGGCTCCTCATACATATAACAGTTAATGATTTTATGTGTTTGATATTTTGTACCCTACTTCCGGGCTACTCAGAGTAGTAAAAGAGCATATCCGGAAGAAAAAATAGGAATTAAAAGTGTCATGGAATAAAGCGAGTACTAAAAATAATTATATATGGCCTTATATTTTTTTTAATTTAAAATATATTATAATATGAGACTAAATATATGATGTCATGCATAGCCATATATTGCTATATTTTTTTTATGTGGGAATAAATGTAACGATATATCATTATATGTTGTCTTTTATTAAATGAGATAATAAGCATATATGGTATACATCATAAGATATGATACATCTATTGTCATACAAAATTAATAATGTAATATGTAATAATATATGTAGACATGTAAACTGTATTTAAGGTACATATAATAATGTATACTGCACTCAAAGAAAAACTTCCACATATTTATGAAAATCTTAATTTTTTGTTAAATGTAAGACTTCATAATATAATGAAATCTAATTGCATTACCATTGCATTCATATCAATGTTAACTGAAATTATTTTCATTATAATTTTTTTAATTAATGATAATGATTTGGGATTTTAATTTCATTGATTAATGAAAATGGTTTTGAGTTCCATTGTCATTAATAATACATCAATTAAAAATGCGCTTTTAAAATTGTGAAAAATCGCTTAAATCGGGGATGGAAAGCAACCGCTCAGACTCATGCTTACTTTAAATAACAAAATGTGACAGTGAAAATATACTTTAAAATGACCTAGTGTACTCCTGGTTAAGTAAATAACGTTTAAATGTTCTGAATTTAGAATACACATTCAAAATCTAAAGTTAGCGATAAAAGAAAGTTTTATCAAGACTCCACGGGTTAAAATGTTTTTAACTAAATCAGTTATAAACCGATTTTTAATAGTTTTGGAGAGATGTATAGTTTAGGTTTATATATGTTTATGAAAAATTAACAAAAACGATTTTTAAAATAATTTTTTTTTACGCTTTTTATAATCGAAAACCCAAAATATTAAAAATTTTCAATTACCCGTTACACAAAAATTAAGCGACGTAGGGAAAAAAAAAAAAATATATATCATTTGAAAGCTTACATTTACCTCTAAATACATATGTTTTTTATTTATACTTTCTAAAATTATTTTGGAGTTGTCTTAACACACTTGCGAAGTTTTAATTTAATTTATCTCAAAATAAGCCGGTAGAAATTTGTTCAATGGTTGCATGTTTAAAGGCACAGTGTACATTTAAGGGTGAAAACAATAATAACACTATTCAAAAAAATCAGAAAAGGTTGATGCATCGAGGATACGATCTCGATGCATTAAAATACTTTGGGATGCAGATTTCTAATTTTTCACGATTTCGCTTATAAAAAATCTACAACGAAAAGAAGTACCAAAATTTTAATATGTACCTTTAGAAAACATCACTGGTTACCTTATTTAAAAATTTTAAAAAATGCTTAAACTACAAAAATTTTATATATTTGTCTACTTGAAAATTACAGTGTCTGTGACAAACCCTTATCAATAAAATTCAGATAAAAACATTTGGGAATGTTTAACACATATTTTCTAAACAATACCAACAAAGTTTAAGTGAATTGAAATGCGACTTTGTACTTTTTATATTTTCTCCATTCAAAATTAATTTTAAAATAAAGTTATAAAAATTGTGCTTTAGTGGGCGTTGTGGTGCAATGGTTAGCGCGTTGGACTTTTACACAGAAGGTCCCGGGTTCGATCCCCGGTGCCGGCAACATCAAAATAATATGTATGAGTTTTTTCTATCCCTCATACGTATCGCAATGTCCACCTTCGGTGTTCCCATAGCAATTAACCCCACCGAAGTAAAATAATGAATCAGGGCTATGAACCAAAAAGCTTCAATAAGTTCGCCAACTCTCCATCAGGTGGCGAGCAACAACTGTTCTAAGACTTATCATCTAGCGCAATTACAGTGTTGCCATGTCTGAAGCCCTTCATCTTTCCCCACCTTTCATCTCTATACTATCCCTTTCCAAAGAAAGCAACACACTAAATATAGGAAGTATTTCCTGAGTGTTGCCTCTCTTTTTAAAAAAAAAAAAAAAAAAAAAAAAAATTTTGCAAATTCGATTAAATGGTTTTATAATATTCACAAAATAGAAATATGAAAACAGTTTAATTGCAATGATATCCTACATCTAAACCTTGAAACCATATTAAAAATTATTCGTAGTTGTTGAGGTAAACGAAAAAAAATTACAATACTGTAAAAAATATAAAAAAAGTCCATGCATGACTACATCGACACGACGATATCTGAAAATAATAATTATATATAACAAAAAATAAAATAATAATTATATATAACATAAACAAAAATATATTTCAATTACTTCCATGGTTATCGAAATGATGACAATTTGGACTGAATAACAAAATATGACTTACACTTAAACCACCCTTTTTTTTTGCAAATAAAGAAATGAAATATAAAAAAATAACAAAGATGTGCTTTAGTCTGTCTACCTGGATGTATATTTGCTTGCAACTTTTCCACATTCCATAAAGTACCACTATAAAAATTTAGTTTACAAATACAAACTTTATTTTTATTAAATGTAATTCTTTTTCTTTCAAACTGTCTTAAGATCCTTTATTTATAAATTCTAATTATTGACTTCCAATATTTCGTCTCCACATTGTTTGACTTTTATTGGGAACAATTGTTATTAAAAAAAATGTTCCGTTTTAGAAACTGACTAAATCCCAAAAATTAAAAGAGTTGGTTGTCTACAGGCGCGGATCCAGGAAAATGTTTTGGGGAGGTAAATTAAAATATTGTTAATTAACTTTTTTTTATCTTTTTCACATTTTTGTTTTGAAAAATTTTATTTTGCGGGAAGAAATTTCCCATTTTCCCTACCCCTGGATCCGCGCGTGTTCTGTAAGATGAGTAATCATGACTTAAAAGTATATTTTGAAGTCGGTGTTTACCGTCTACAAATGTCTAACACTAATTCAATTTTAGTGCGCCCCGGTAGGCTAGTTGGTAGCGTGCTGGCTTATCTGTGCGGGGGTAGTGGGTTCGATTCCCACCAGAGGCACTGGTCTGTTTTCGCTACAAGCGCGCCGAAGGCCATAGTAGCTAGTGCTCGGTTAGGGTTATAGTATATAATTTGTAATTATATGATTATTATTTAATAAAAAAAAAAAAAATAATTCAATTTTACTGCTAACATAAATCTTACAGGGGAAGTCTCTCCATTGGTTCTCTCGGGTTTTGGTGAAATTTGGATATGTAATAAATTCCAAAAATAAGAGACATGTACTTTTTTTTAGCGGCAAAATCTAATGTGTTGGGTTAAAAAGGTGGGGTCAAAAATGAAACCCTTTTTTCGACTTATTTGTTTGTTTATTGCTTCAGAGAAGTTTTAGACAAATGGGGTACCAAATGAAATGCTTTTGGATAAATTTCAAGTATTTTTATTATGAAAAACTAAAACTGGCGTTCTGTTGAATTATAGCTGGATAAGCCAAAAAAATATGTATATTAATGCCCATTTAATATAATTGAGATGGTGTCTAAGCTTTGTCCAGCAAGATGGAGCTACAGCTCATACTGCAAGAGAAACAATGATGATTCTTCGAGAACTTTTTGATGACCGAATAATTTACAAAAATGTGCATTTTACGTGGCCACTTCGTTCCTCAGAATTGACGGTCCCTTACTTTGTGTGGGGTTTCTTGAAGGGACGGGTTTACGTCAACAAACTACAAAACATTTAGTATCTTAAGCAGAATAGTCTCACAGAAATTGCAGAATTGAAGCCAGAAACGTTGCGCAACGTAATGCAAAACGTCTTGAGAAGAGCCATTAAATGGCAACTGGAAACTGGACGTCATTAAATGGATGTATTTTTTCATACTTAGCTAAACAATTAATAAGTTATACTTTCATTAAAAAAAAAATTAAATAAAAAAGTTATAAGCATTTCAAATTAGTCAGTCGAAGTTGGCCCACCCTGTATATTTTAAATATTTTAAATTAATTGTAACCCAAACACACCACAATATTGGTTTACAACTTTTGTTTTCTAGAGTACATCAAAACAGCGTTAAAAAAATTTGAATTTAATTAGTTTTAACTTCTGAATCACCTTTTACCTTTAAATGTGAGATTGGGCCGCTAAAAAAATAAGTGTCCCTTATTTTTTTCTTAAACTTATTCCTAAATTTCATTAAGGTCGGAGAAAACCTATCTGGAGACTCCCATTGTTAGTTACCCACTACAAAGTCTTTATTATCACAATTGTATACTCATAAAATAAGTTAGTAAAATGTCTTGTAAATCTGGTACAATATTTTTCAGCCAATATTTTGCTAAAATTACGTTTTCAGCTAAAATTTTAGTTATACTTATTCAGCACATAACTGTTTTGAACTATTTTTTTTACTAGTATTTAACTAATGTTTTACCAATTTAATCAAATTGCAAACAAATATACGTACATGAATACAGACTATAGCGAAAGAAAAGGACGCACATTTTTGGCAATTTTTTATGTTTCTTCTTTCTTATTTCAAAAAAGGGTTATATGTTTAGACAACCATTGATGTAAGTAGTTAAAAGAAAATTTTGTTTATGTTATATATAATTATTTCTATATATTTTAAGATATTAAATTAATTCATGTCGTTAATGTGGGAAGCTGAACATTTTCTATATTTTGTAACGAATTTAATTTATTTTTAAAAGAATCACAAAAATATTTATGAATATCAGCAACTAAATTAACTAAAGTATAATTTTGCTAAAAATTTTTGAGGTTTTTTCAGTCTAATAATATTCATCAAAAATTATGCTAGCTTTTAGCAGGGGTTTTTTAGTTTTTAATCCACTAAGTGCTAGTAAAAATTTAGCTGAATCTACTAATTTTGTTGCTAAAAATCGGCTCTCTAATTTTCAAAAAAATATTTTGCTGACATTACCAACTTTTTTGCAAGCATCATCCTGACTCAGCAAAAGTTTTTGCTGACTTTACTAATTTTTTTTTTTTGAGTGTAGTATTAGTTGGGTTGTTGTTTTTTCTTTCACTTTTCGGCATTCAGTGTTATCGTTGATTAGTTTTATATTGACTTTGATTTATATTTATTTGTGATATTTCAATTCAAATGTTTAACATGATAGTAATTGGATGATAAAAGTTTACTTATTTGTAAATAATTAATTTATTAAACAAGTTCGATTTTAAACGTCCACAACGGTGGATCGTTGATTAAAATAGATCGGTAGTTAAACGGTTTTATGCCTAAAGAGGATTTAAAGTTTTGAGTATAACATTTAAAAAATATGACTGCTGATATACAAAAGGGTAATGATAATTATTGAAATATAATGCAATCATATAAAATCATGAATTAAAAGGATCAATTTCTCTTGTGAGAATACAGAAAGTGAAGTAAATTATTTTTTTTTAACGAAAATTGCTTAAATTCAAAACCATAATTTCATATCAAACTGAACTATATTTTGCTTTACGATTTTTTTTTTGCTTTGAAATTTAGCAGACGTATTCTTATTTCAAAAATAGTTGACACCTTTTTTATTAAAAAATAAGAAAATAAAATTTAAAGGAGTTATATGTGTTTAAAAATTCTACAAAAGTTTAGAAATGTTCCGATATGTTTTTTGTTGTTGCATAATTAGATTATATATTTAGCTTTCATTTAAGATATCAACCATAAAAATCGAATAACAACAAGAATATTTATAAAGAGTTTCACTTTCATATCTCTTGTTTTTGTTTAATTTTTTTTTTTAAAGAGTAGCAATACTCAGGAAATTCTTCCTATTAATTAATGTGTTGCTTTCTTTGGAAAGAAGGAGATAGTGGATAGATGAAAGGTGGTGTTGCTCGCCACCTGATGTAGAGTTTGTGAATTTATTGAAGTTTTTTGTTTCATAGCCCTGATTCATTATTTCACTTCGGTGGGGTTAAGTGCTATGGGTACACCGAAGGTGGGTGTATCGATACATATAAGTGATAGAAAACTCATACATATTATTTTCTAAACTGATGTTGTCGTCACCGGGAATTGAACTCGGGACCATCCTTGTAACAGTCCCACGCGCTAACCATTACACCACAACGCCCACACTTTAATTGTTTTTTGGATAAAGTACACAATATAATTCAGTCAAATAAATAAAAAAAAATTTTGTGTATTTTTTTTTTTTTTTGAAATATTTATTTTTTTTAATTTTGTTTTTTGTAAGGTGGTTATTTTAAAATTTATTTTTTCTATATATTTTTAAAGAAAATAATCTCTAATAATAATAGTGTTCTATGGTCTCGTCACTCTCGCCACAGGCCTTACAATTTACTGAGTCCGGCCGGCACATTCGAAATTGGTGTGCTCTCAGCTCTGAATGCCTGGAGAGAATACTTACTATCTTAACAAATTTGCTTTTACTCAGTTTCAAAAGCTCATTAGTTTCCGCCTATCAGGGCCTCCCGATTTAATTTCAGTGGTGTCATCTACTACCGATATGTACCATATTGTGCTATAAGCGATAACAGTTAAATGACATAGTTCAACCCTAAAAGTCTGAAATGGTTTCGCTTTCTCCAAGTTGACTGTGTCCGGGGAAGAACCTGCCTTGGCTAATTCGCAGCGATATCATTGCCTGCAATACTACAATGCGGAGGAACCCACTTAATTTCAATACTGCCTACGGTTGATAAGTTATTGATTTCCTTCTTGCACCCGAGGATAGTGGCTGAGCTTAGAGAGCTTGAATTGGTTGCTTTGATAAAGCCACCTGGCTATCTCTAAAGATCATTATATTTCCGGTGATTCCTTTGAAATTAATAAATTTTATGCATTCCGCTATTGCTCTGCATTACAAAAAATAAAAAATAAGTGGTTCAAAAAATAATTTGTTATGCTTATACGCAACTAAAAAATATGTGGTTAAAAGTTTGGAAACAATAATGCTTACATTTTTACGCATCATTAATTAAACATAAGCAGTTGACAAAAAGAGATTACATTTGGAATTAAATAAGTAGTGGCGGGTAAGCTCGATAAAAACGACTTCGTCAAACAAAAATAACTACTGCTGATGCCGAATTATAATGTGTTGAAATAGTTAGTTTCATTACACAACCACTTAAGTGGTAATGAAAGTTTTTGATGGGTACCCCCTAGGAATGTTCTAATTTACTGATTGAAATTCTTTTGGAATTCCCAAATAAGATCGTAGTAATATATGAGTCCTATTAAAACTCATATACAAAGTTCGTTGTGCTGAGAATAATGACATCGTTTCTACACGCGAATGATGTGCGTCCAGTAACTTAACTCATCAGTAATTTTAAAATCATGAAATTAGACAGCTCTCGCTTGAAAGTATACATTCAAATTATCACACATTTTTTAAAAAGTATTTGCACTGAGAATTATCTGCATAATATTGACGAATTTTTTCATTTAAATTATGAAGTTGCACTGGAACTCTTCCATTGAAACCTTTTATTGAACTAATGCAAGTTTTCAAAAATTGCATGAAAAATATAATTTTACTT
>CM037855.1:100797597-100879262 GCA_021234595.1 Delia radicum
GTCTTTTTGTCCCCATGCCGCTAATGGTTAAATATATTTTAAATAAAAGTAAAGATTATTATAGTCTTAATAAATTTAAATGATATCTTTCGAAATTTATGCAAACTTTGAGGAAACATTTAAATATTGCTAAATTTTTGACAAAATATGCAATTTTCTTAAAATTTCCCTGGAAAGGAGTTGCTTCAAATACAAACTCGAATTATCATTCTTCCAATTTTTTTTTTTTTTTTTTAATTTTAACCAATACTCAGGGGATGCCCCCTACTCATGCACTGCATTGTATTGATCAGGAAAATAGGGTATGGGAGGGAGGAAAGAGGGAGTAGTGTTTGTGGATATTTGATTTAAATTTTTCTAAATTGTAAGTAACAGGGAAGACTTCTGCGGGAAGTTTGTTCCACATACGAATCGTTCGACTAAAAAACGAATTTTCTCTGTAATGCGTTGTGCGAAACATAGGACAATCAACTACAAACGGATGTGCTCTACTAGATAAGCGAGTATTACGAATAAAAACTCGGGCTCGGGGAATAAGTTCACTTATCTCAGATGAGCATCTCCCATGGTAATATCGATAGAAAAGTCTCACACAACCCACATTCCGACGATGCTCCAATGAATCAATAGAGTTGGATACACTACTGTCATTGATAAGCTTCACCGCCCTCCCTGAACACGGTCCAGAAGCTTCAGAATAGACAGTGGAGCCCCTGCCCATATATGAGAGTTGTATTCCATTTTTGGCCGGATATAGCTGGTATAAATAGTAAGGAGATCGGATGGAGTGAAGTAAGTCTTGCACCGTTTTAGAAACCGAGACACTTGAATGCATCTTTCGACACTTGAAATACGTGCTTATTCCAACGGACATCACACTGTATTCTCATGCCCAGAACATCAAGAGTATCCGATTCCTCAATACCTATACCATCCATAGTTAGAGGTGACAATGTTAATTCCACAGCCCGTCTGTGGGTTAACATACAACATTGGATCTTGCGTGCATTAAAATCGACCTTATTCGCGCGACCCCACTGGGAGATTGTAGAAAGGTCTTGATTGAGTGTGTCATTCATGTTCTGCCTCATGACCTTTATCTCCAAGGAGCTTGGCCTGTGATCGAATGAAAATGATTGACAATTGTTGCTGTCATCTGCAAAAGAGTAGATAGGATTGAAGATCTGACCAAGAAGGTCATTAATAAAAATAAGAAAAAGGGTAGGAGAAAGAACAGAACCTTTATTTATTTATTGTTTTCTGAATAACAACTATTTTGAATAACAACTATTTTGTTTGTACTATCCACATTTACAAATCTTTAAAATTAATTTTAAAAACAGACGATTTTGCATTTTTATTAAATTCGTGGGTGATTTTGGATTCCTGGCTCAAGTGGGTTAATGATATGCGATGGAAACAGAATTCAATATCTGAATAATTTTGAGCATATTATATAAATAAGCGAAATAAAAAGGAAATTTTTTCGAGATGTCGAATTTTGGAATTTTTAGTAGGAATTCACTTTTTTCCAAAATGGGCCATTTCGGACGTCTTGGCACGTCTTAACGTTTTTCAAAAAAATAAATTGATTTCTTTCATTTGGAAGTATTGTAATAAATGGCCAATCCATTTTTAAGGCACATCATAATATATACACTATATTTTGACTTTGAACTTATTTATGCACTTAAATATTGCCTGCACTAATGGAAAAAAGTTTCATCATATTAATGAAAATGTTTCATAAATCGCTTGGCATCAATTAATGAAGTTTTCATAAAAACAATGAAGAATTTTAAAATTTAAGACCAATGTTTCATAGATCTTCATCATTTCATAAAAAAGTTTCAGAAACTTTGTGGAAATACCTTAAGAGTTTATTAAAATTTTACTAAATTTTAGTAAATTTTACTAATTTCACGTTTTAATAAAACTAACGAAAAACGATCTGCTGGAAAACAATATGTATCAATTACAGATTATTCTATAACTTTTACAGACTTTTTTATTTGAAAATTAAAATATAAGGCTTCTGACTTTTTTAAAAGTAAAATATTTCTGCGATATTTAACAATACAAAAATGAAAAATACCTGGGATACAATAACACAGGTCAACAGCAAAAAAGGCTTGACTAACCACTATATAGATTTGATGCATCATGGCTGCCTAAGTACAAAATGGTAAAATTTTTCAATTCTATGGATAAGTTTTTTTTTAAAATTTTTTAAGTAAAATTGACAATATTTTGAGACATTTCTCCACTTATGTTGTCATAACTCAAAAACAACTAGTCCGATTTTGTCAAATTAAATTTACAAAAATTAAGGTTTACAATATCTTCAAAGAACGTGTACAAATTTTTTTAATGCGATCATAGTTTCAAAGTTATGAAACAAATTGTTAGCAAAAAAAAAAAAAATGCTAAAAAAAAAATTTTAAAAACAAAAATCTGGAAAAAATCGAAAACTGCAAAAAATATTACTTTTTATTTTTTGTAGTAAAGCTACATATCATGCGAATTAAACTAGATATGGATCATAAAAATCGATGCATGCTTTACATTTTTATTTACAATTAATGAAGGTATCGCATATTTACAAGCACTGTAGAAAATTGTACCTACTATATAATGAAAATGCAGAACATAAAAACTCAGGTGCATTTACGACACGCATTTTGGCAAAAACCCCTTTGGGAAAAACCTCTATGACATTTTTATGATTCTAATAATTAAAAAAAAATAAGTAATAAACAAAAGATTGTTTAATTTTTACGATTGCGGTAGGATAAGTAATAAAACGCTCATAAATGTGCGTGTACACTGAAGTGCTCTTATTTTCCGTTAGCTAACCTGTAACGGATGATTTTTTTTTTTTCATAAAAGTGCTTAATGTTTTTTTAGGATTCTTGGGAATAATAAAAAATTTGCAGCCACACACAAACTGTATCCACACAAAGGGTTATCCCAAGAAGTATTTGCGATAACGCAAGCATCATTTAATACCTACACAAAAATTAGAGTCATACAGCTTAGAAGTTAAACACAATTTTCAAATATTAATAAAAATGAGCCAGAAAGCCAGAACATTTTATGTAAAAACGATCGAGATTTATTTTGTTATGTGTGCTGCCAATATATCACCGGGAAAAAACGGAAGTGCTTCTTAACTTCATTGCAAAAGTCATATCAAGATTGCTATAATATCTATCCGCACAATTTGAACCAGCATTGGACACCGAGTACTATATGCATTCATGTCGATTGAATTTATCTATGAAGTCTTCTAACGTAAGTAAGTATAAATTAATAGATTTGGAATATTTTATAATTACAATATTTCTTAATTAAAATTTGAATTCTTCATATTCCTGATTTCAATTTTTTTTTTCATTTTACAGACGACACTTGGAAATTTTGAAGCCTATGCTATGGAGAGAAACAGCGAACCACGCATCCGAGTGTTATTTTGTTTAAGTACAAAAAGCGGTTTTGGAAAACATATGCGATGGTCTTACCCACGAGGTCTGCTGATGGGTTTACACTTGCAGTTCTACATTCACAAGAAATAGAATATGCTCAAGATCGGGGTGCAAGCTGTAGTCATGTGCTTTCATCTTCACCAGGACACTCAACCTCAAGTATGTCTTACCAATCAGATATGTCAGATCCAGCACTACCAACTACAGCTGAAAATGACGAGTTCATCCCACACAAACATCTCTCGCCGAGACCATGGAACCAAGATCAGCTTAATAATGTAATTAGAGACCTTGGATTGTCGAAAAGATCTTCTGAATTACTTGCGTCCCGGATGAAAGAAACAAGTCTAATAACTAAAGAAACTAAAGTATCGTATTACCGTACTCGAGAAAAAGACTTACTTCATTATTTTGCTGAAGAGGATGACTTTGTGTACTGCACAGATATTTCTGTTTGATGACTGCCATGGGCTTACAGAGATATGATTCAAACGAATGGAGTTTATTTATCGACTCATCAAAACGCATCTTGAAGTGTGTCCTTTTGCATAATGGAAATAAATTTCACTCCTTGCCGATCGCACATCCAACCAAAGTAAAAGAGAATACTCTGTAATTGCATTGGTCATGAAGAAGATAAAGTATGATGAACATAAGTGGGTAATTTGTGTTGATCTTAAGATGGTAAATTTCCTCTTAGGCCAACAAAGCGGCTTTACAAAATATCCTTGTTTTATATGTTTATGGGACAGCAGAGCTAAAACAGAACATTGGAAGAGAAAACAATGGCCTTCTAGGGAAACACTAGTTCCAGGTACGCCAAATGTTATAAATGTGGCTCTAGTGCCCCGAGATCGCATCATATTACCCCCTCTTCACATTAAACTTGGTCTGATGAAACAATATGTTAAAGCACTTAACAAAGATAGTGAATGTTTTCCAGTATATTTCAAGGAAGTTTCCCAATCTAAGTATGGAAAAGCTGAAAGCAGGCATATTTGATGGCCCACAAATTCGCAAATTGGTGAACGATACTGAATTTGGCAGTTCAATGTCAGAAATTGAGAAGAATGCATGGGATTCGTTTGTATGGGTTATTCAAAATTTCTTAGGAAATAACAAGGGTGATGATTACGTTGCGCACGTTGAAGAGATGTTAACTCACTTCCAGAATCTTGGATGCAACATGAGCATCAAAGTACACTACCTGCACAGTCACTTAGATCGTTTTCCTGAAAATCTAGGAGACTTGAGTGAAGAACAGGGCGAACGATTCCACCAAGATATCGGACAATGGAGGAACGATACCAGGGTCGCTGGGATGCACACATGATGGCTGATTTTTGCTGGAGTATTCAGAGTAACACTTCGTTATTCAACAATAGTAGCAAATCGACTAAAAGAAAATTTCAGAGTTTGTACTTTATAATACATATTTATTTATTTATTTTCTTGTTTTATTTATTATAATAAATGTGAATAATAAAATATAAATTTTCTACTATTTAATTTATTTATTTATTTACATTTAAGCTCATCCAACACAAATGTCTTTCCGAAGAATAGAATCAGTATATTCTAGGTAGGGTTTTGCCAAAAAATACACGAATGTTACTATGTAATGCATTTTTGATGTGAAAATTTGTACATAGCATGGGGAAAATGTTTTTCAAAATCAATCAATCGAAAGAAGAACATTAACTACTCAATTTTATGTATATCAGACAAAAAACTAAAATTTGGTGTGAAAATGAGCGAATTCACTTAATTGTGAATAAATTCGAAAAAAATCAATCGATTTTTATGATCGATATCTCATTTTGTTCCTATTACATGTGGCTTTTGCGATAAAGCAATAAATCTGAACGATTTTTGCCGTTTTCGATTTTTTATGATTTTTTTAAAACAAAAAAATTTGCTATTTTCACGTAAAAAAAATATTTTTTCCCTCAATTTTTTATTATAACTCCGAACTACTGAGCCGATTGAAACGCAATATATTAACGGATTAAAGGCTATGTAAATTTCAGTTTTTCTAAATTTATTTCAATAATATCGGACTAATTTTTTTTTAGTTTTTATTAATTATGTGGAGAAACGTCTAAAAAAATTTATAATTTTACTTAAAAATTTTTAAAAAAAAAACCTCTCCTTAGAATTTCAAAATTGAACCATATTTGTACTACTGGGACCACAATACATCAAAATTGTATAGTGGTTTTCAAAGCCCCTAAAATTTTTTCAAAATTGTTGCCTTGTGTAATCCTTTGATCGACATAGAATGAAGATCATAGATAATAACATCGAAAATATGACTTCTCAAGTAATGCAGGCTTTTCATTGAGACTTATTGACTAATTTTTTTCTTGTAGTTTACTATAAATAAATTGATTTAAAACAAAGCTCCCTTTGTTTTATAGCCATCATTTTTGGTTACCCTATAGTGGTTAATTATTTATACAAGCGATGCTAACTGTACACAGTATAGTCACCTGTGGTCATAGATGACGTACTCTGTTGGCAGACCCTTAAACTTACCATAATAATTTTTAGCCTGTATTAGCCACTTTCCACTCGGACCGTTTACAATTTCTTTGACACGTTCCACATTGTTATCACGTATCATTTGATGTAATTCTTCACGTAATTCCTGCAAAGTAAAAGATTTTCTAATTATAGTTGGGGTTTTTTTTTTTGTAAAACTCTTATTTGCCTCTAATGGTCTTAAGCCATGTAAAAATTCGGCCAATTCCATGTGACCTTTACTTTCAGCCACATCAATAATGGGCGTTTCATTGTCATCAGAAATATCAATAATATGATCATAGCCGGATATTGCAAAATGCTCAAAGGGTTTTAGATCGCCTTGGAAAAGATACAAAAATGATTAATATTTTCAAAAGATTATGCCAAACTTTTTAAAACTTACCCACTATTGCTAACGATATTAAAAAACGATCAATTTCTTTAGCATTGCTCAATTGATTTGCTTGCAATGCTACATCTCTGGCCGTACGATATAATTCATCCCGGTATGTAATATCAGCTTTGGCTTCCTCAATTAAATGGATTAGACCTCCCTTACGATGTGATCGGGCACTTGCAAAATGTAACATACTTTGACCATGCTCATCACGTTCCTCTAGTCTTTTCGATACGGCGGCATCTGAATCGTCTTCCTCGTATTCATCTATTTGTGGTATTGAATCCTCTTCGATGTCATCTGTGTTATATATTTTACATGACCATTCATTGTGGATGTTTGTGCAGTGGCTGCCGATGGTGTTGATGGTTTTGAGTTGACTAAGGCGGTGGAATTTGTTTGACTACTGCCAGAATGTATGGCCGCTTGTATTATAGTTTGGCCGTTAGATTCTTGAGATGTCGTATAGGTTTTTAAATAGTTTGTTAAATATTGTAATGGGTCATTGGGACGTTTTTGTGCAACTTGTGTTAAAGCTTTTATTAAAGGATCTGCTAGGTCTGCAAATTTATGTTGAATTTAATTTATTGATTGACTTGAAGGTGTTGCTTTAAGTAAATACTTACTGTCTGCTAAATATTTGCCTTGTTCTGTTTTAAATATTGGATTTTCTTGAAAACTATGATTTTCAATTTGACCTAAAAAGTTGGAAAATAAAACAACAATCCATTAATAAATGATCTAATTAAATTAAACCTTTTTTACTACTGTTTGTACTACATCCACACTACTTTAAATTTTTTAAGCAATAATAAGCCAGACAAAAATTTTATAAAGAAATATTAATTTATTTGGGACAAGATACAAATAGTCTTTTAAAATAGCAGAAAAAGTTCCAAAAAATATTAATAAAAAGTTACTTTGCAGGAAAAAGCAGTAAAATTACTTTTTGCTAAATATTAGTAAAATAAAAACAGAAAAAAAAAAACTGTAAAATGTACTAAGTTTTAGTTAAATTTTTAGTTGTTTGCATGGAAACTAAGCGCCATATATTTGCGCAAAATCTTTATTATAAATAATAACACAACTAAAATACAGCTTTGTATTTATAAGATAAAAAATACAGAGTTGCATAGGTCACTTATTTCCCTATATAATTAGCCTTTGTTCGTTTTGTACACTGATAAAATAAAGACCGTACAAATAGTTGGAAAACTCAGCTACGGCAACAGAAAATAACGAAAAAATACCATAATTTTCAATGAAGTTGAGAATCACAGTATGCCTAATTTTAGTTACCTAAATTTTGGAAGAGCTAAATTTGAGTTGCAAGCCGTAGTTGAATTAACAAAGAATTTAGCTAAATCAACATCAAAGATATAACCTGTTTTACGAGGGCGGTTCAATAATTCCGTGACGTTTTGAACTCCCCTTGTAGTTATATGAAATGCAACACAGATCCCATCAAGTACCACCTGTTAGTAGACTACTGTCAAATTTTGAGCAAGTTCCGTCATTTACTTTGCGTTTAACAGCTGTTCAAATTAAAAACCTCGTGGATTTTCTTAAAACATTAAACATTATTTTTTGCGAAAAAAAACCGTCAAGCAAACCAAGGAAAAGCTTGATAAATACTATGGGGACTCTGCACCATCGATTTCAATGGTAAAAAAGTAGTTTACTGACTTTCGTTGTGGTACGCACAAGTACAAATGGCGCTGAACGTTCTGGACGGCCATTAGAGGTCAATACACCCGAAAATGTCGGAAAAATCTACGATATGGTGTTGGCCGGACCGAAGAGTAAAAGCGCGTGAGATTGTTAATTGCCATAGGCATTTCACATGGCAGTGTGGTTTCGATTTTAAATGATCAGTTGGGTTTAAGAAAGCTGTCTGTATGATGGGTATCGCGTTTGCTCTCAATTGACCATAAACGTAATCGTGTGACAAGTTCAAAGGATTGTTTGGAGTTGTTTCAACCGCAATTCTAACGAATTTTTATCAGCGTTTTGTAACTGTGAATGAAACATGAATCCATAACACACTCTGGAAGAACAAGCAGCACTCTAAACAATGGATTCTCCGGGTGAACCGGCTCCGAAGAAGGCCAAGTTAAGTTTGTCTTCCAGTAAGGTGATGGCAACAGTTTTGTGGGATGCACGCAGGATAATCCACATCGATTACCTTCAAAAGGGAAAAAACAATAAACGGCGAATATTATGCCAACTTATTAAACCGATTTAACAAGGATTTAAAAAAAAACGACCCCATATGACCAAGAAAAAAGTTATTTTTCATCAAGATAATGCACGGGTGCACACGTGTGCAGTCTCAGTGGCAAAATTCCATGAATTGGGCTACGAATTGGTACTTCATCCGCCATATTCTCCGAATTTAGCTCCCAGTGACTATTTCCTATTTCCAAACCTAAAGAAATGGGTCGGCGGAAAGAGATTTAGCTCCAATGATGAAATGCCTATTTGATGGACCTCGAAAAATCCTATTTTTTGGAAGGGATACAAAAATTGGAGAAACTTTGGACTAAGTGTATTGAGCTAAAAGGAGATTATGTTGAAAAATAAATTTTTTTTTTTTAAAAAAAAACTGTGTTTCATTCAAAAAGTCACGGACTTATTGATCCGCCCTTGTATATAACAAATATATGATAATAACGCCATCTACAAATGAGAGATGGAGACACAAGAAAATATAATGGTTTAAAAACAATTGTGGTTTAAATTAACCAGCAAAATTTGTAAACTTGATAATCATGAATAACTAAATTTTAGGTAGAAAAATTTGTTGAAATACAGAAGAAGATTGTTTTTGAGGAAAAATGAGATAGCTTATAACTTTTGCTAAACAACTGATTTAAACGATAAGAACAGATAAAATTAGCTAAACTGAATAAGAATCCGTTCAACAGATTTCTGAAATAACTTTTTTTTGTAGTGTATGTACATGAGAATGATATATGGCAAAGACTGAATCGTAATTTAAAAAACGATAATAAGAGAAAAATGATTTTCCAAAGCTTTCAATATCTATTCATTGTTAAAAGAAAAATATTTTTAATTAATTTTATTAATTTTTTTAAACATTAAAGTTATTTTAGTAAACACTAAAACCACTTATTATAGTCGTTAATTCAGAAAAAAATTCCGTCTCTTTTTTACTTTTTTTAAAAAACTCTGGAATATTTTTCAAAGTTTTATTTTTAATTAGTTTCATAATAAAACAATTTGTATAAATGTTTCTAAATATTTATACTCCCATAACTAATATAAAAAAATACACAAATATCGAAACGCAAACATCGCATTACAACTACGTCTGCTGGTTTGGATTATCAAAATAATATTTTTTGACTTTAGTAAATTCAGAAAAAATTTGTTTAAAATTTAGTATTTCATCTAGTCAAAAAAGCAAAATTTGATGACTACTGTCTTATTACCTTTTTTATAAACATTTTTGTAAGAGTCAAGAAAACCAAGAACTTGCAATTTTAGCGTTGATAAAAATATACTTCAAACTTTAAGAGATTTAAAAAATGTTTATATTTTGGTAGAAAATGCAAAGAAAAAATTATACAAATTTCAGCGTTTTCATAGGTTTTAATTTTTAAGGATTTTACTGAAGCATTGTATAAGATATCGTCCGTTGAAATTTAGTAGTATCGCATTAAAAGCAATGGACGATATCTCCGAGAATGAATAATATATTGGAAAAATTAAAACTGCATTTAAAAGGCCACAATCAATCCTTTCGAAAAGTATATTCTAGTCTCAGGATAAGAAAACTTTGATGCTTGTGTTATTATAATGCGTATTAAGCTAAGTGCAACGCTACATTTTTGCATTTGCTGAAATCTGATTCCTTTTTTCCTGAAAATTCACATCTTTTCTCGGTTCTTAAACTTCTGGACGCTAACACTAAACATCTGCACGGAACGAAACAGTTTTACAAATATTATTATAACTTTTATCAACTATTAAAAAAATAATATGTGTATGATATTTTTACCCAATTTGTTCATTTTTACTACTTTGTTTCATTTCCGTAACGAATTGAAATTAAAAAATAATTATTTCGCAAATTTAAAACTAAAGTATATATTTTTAAAATTAAGAATACATTCTAAACTTTATGATTGTTCAGTTTTTTTTTTCTACGTTTATTACTTTTCACAACACAAAAAAGTTAAACTGCATTAATTAAAGGGTAAAACGAGTGTATAAATAAATTAAAGTTAAAAAGTTTCGCAAATTCTTTTCGCATTTTTAATACTTATTCAGGATTCACTAAAAATATTAGGAAATCCCTTTAATGACATTTCTTGTGAGATATAATTCTCATTTACAATTAATTTCATAACACATTGAAGAAGTTTTAAAGAGAGAATAGAAAATGTAAAAAAAAATTCAAACAATTCGATTGCCATTAAATTTTAGTAAAAACGAGATTGAGGAGACTAAATACATGAGTACGTATATCGAATGTCAAACTTTTTAATTTGGAAAATTATACAATTTTTAGAATTTAGAGCTTTGCACGAAGAATTCAAAAAAAAATATTAATATTCTGAACAAAATATTCGATTAATATTGTACATAATTGTGTCCAAAAAAATGTTCGATTTTCATGGTTGCTCCATTTTAATTGAAAGCGTAATGGCTTAAGTATTTTTCAGATACTTCTGAGATTTGTTGATGTCGCAAATTTCGAATGTTTCTCAATAAAAGGGGGTTTTTAGACGTTTTTTTAATTTTACTTATAACTTGGTCAATAGGGTTATAACTTCTTTTTGGTAAAAGTTTGACCTATGCCTGATGGACAATACTATGTTAATAATAAAAATCGCTTATTTGGGTCATTCTGAAACCAAAATCTCAGGCATGAAGTGCAATTTCTCAAAATGTATTTTTAAAGATTTTTACAATTAAAGTTGCATTAGTGAATTAAAATTACTGAACCATATTATTAAATTACCTTTTACGTAATATGGTCATTGCTATGCGAAGTTTGATGCACATATCGCTAAAAATGTTAAAAAGGTTTTAAGTCAAACTGGTCGAAAACATTAAAATTTTAAAAACTTGTGTTTTGTAAGATCGATAGGAATTGTTGAAAACAAATTTCAGTAAAATTTTAGCAAAATATAGATTTTTAGTTTAATTAAACAAAAAATATTGTATCGTACTTCAAAGAGGTTTATGAGGAACAACCGGCGTCCAGAAATAATTTAGCCCACTCAGGATAAATTTTCGATATCAGTCACTTTTAAAATATAATTTTTCTTAATATCGCAATTTTTTTCCTAAATAAACCAAGAAATAAACCTGTAAAAATAGCAGAAAAGAAAAAAATCAGACCAGGGGGCTAATTCTAGCAGTCGTGAGCTATCGATTTTCTACTTTTGGGATTCTGTCATTCGATATCGAGTAAACTATATCGAAATTTATAATGATGTCATTAGATATCGAGTGAGTGTTCGAATGCAATCGAATGATTTTTCACTCGATAACAAAAGTGCTTTCGAAATTACGTTTTTTGTGTTTTCCATAGTTTCTAAAGTTTGAAGAAAAAAGAAAATGTAAGCAATTTTTTTTTTTTTTTAAGAAATTACTAATTTTCTTTCATATAAGGCAATTATAACAAAATTAAATTACAGACAAAAAGCGATTCTTGTCGAATTCATGCCAGAACACACTGATGTGGCCAAAGGAATTATGCCAAACTCTTCACAGGGTCTATTTTATCATATTTTTTATGTATGGGTCTTTTTTGTCCTTCTCGTGAAAGGCAGGGATAAAACGGGTTTAAGTTTTAGATAAAAAAGATTACCATAAAGTTCTACTATAAGTCTATGAATACACCAAAGCTCAAAATTCAACTTGAACGCCAGAAATACGTCAAAACTTAAAATGCGTTTAAGGGCTAATCTTACTTTTTTAAATTTGACTTACCATGTGACCCTTACATTTAAGGTAGAGAATATTTTCAACAGATTTATGAAAACTACTACAGGAACATTTTTTTTTTAATTTTAACCCTCTAACCCTTTTGTGAAAAGGTCGAAAATACCCTTAAAACCGGGACATAACGGGTTAAAATGTCCCACAAAAATTCTACTATAAGTCTTTAAATACACCAAAGCTCAAAATTCAACTTGTACGTCAGCATAAAAAACAGACTTGGATCCATTTTATAGGTATAATTACGAATTTAAAAAATATATTTATTTCTGTGTGTTTTTACAAAATTTTCACACAATTTTTGCTTTGAATAAACAATCATATGTTTTTTGTTTACATTATTTTTCTTTAATCTTTTACATTGCGTCAGTCTTGAACAAAATTTTTAGTATTTATCTTTATAACATCTGAAAAATAAAATCAATACGATTCCTAACGAGTCCCATCATCAGAAAAACCCGAACGATCGATTTTAAATTCGATACGAAATAATTTCGATCACGACTGAGAGAATTAGGCTCCAGATCCTATGGTGGATCTCCACACTAAGTTAACATATTATCAACTACAATCTACAAATATTTGTATTTTAATATTAAGTTTGTTGTTTGCCTTATAAAACAAAAAATAAAAAACTTAACATTTGAACTAATTAATTTGAAAATGGTATAAGTCCACTTGTTTTTAAAATGAGATATAAAGAAACCCAGCGACATTTTTTAGAATAGATTACCTCTGAACCTGTTCTAGAACAACTTCTTTTACCAACGGTTACATGGAACCGGTTCGAGAACAGGTTCCAGAGAGTCGGAACCTGTTATATGACTGGCTCTAGAACCGGTTCTAAAGCAACATGTTCTTGTTTGGAGCTAAAGAACCTATTGCAAATTGGACAAACACCGAATATAAACAACCAATTGCAGAACCGAAATTAGAACAGTATAAGCTGTTCTGCAACCAGTTATTTGGATTTTACTATTTTACTGGGAAGGGTTTTACATTTCAAAGCTTTTGAAATTTTACACTTCAACTATTGTACAATGTTTTATACACATCTCATTAGAGGATATACAATTTATTTACACTTTAAAAACAATAACTATTTGTTGAGAAAATTTACTTTTTCAGTATTTCAGAATTTACTAATACCACCTTCAAAATAAAAATTTTGTAAAAACACTTAGAATATGATGAAGGTAAATACCACTACAAATGTAGTTAGAAACAAATGAAGTTGCACTTTGAAAAAGACGACTTACATTTCATTATATTCAGTTAGCATTTGTTTTTTGTTTGTTTTTGACTGTTGGCAAAATGAACCACAAATGTAAAAAAGTGAATTGGCAAACGTTTATTTGCTTTAATTTTTTAAATAAAAAAACAAGAAGACTGATAAAATGAATGTGAATTCATATGACAGTAATTAAATGGGGTTTGTTTTTAAATGAACCACAAATGTAGTCATAAATTAAATCTCTTCTACAAATGACGGTTTTTCACTTTAAAAAAAAGGCACAGTATTACTAGTTAAACAACTACAAATATTTATAATCAGAAGTTCCCTGAAAATGAGTGTAGTATTTTTCTACTTTTATATTTTCTTAAGAAATTGGAAAATTAGAGAGTTTTTTCACATTCTTAGTTCATGTAATCTGTAAATGAATCTACATAACCTGTAAATCTTCTTGAAAAAGTTCAACAGTTGATTACAAAGCAACACTTTTATGAGGAGGATTTCCGTGTTATTCAAACTAACTTACAATTTAAAATTATCAAATAGTCTTGCTAAAATCAAAAATATTTCAAATATTAGTAGACACAAAAAAAGTTTTATATTTTTTTTTTTAGAATAAAAATGATCCCTTCGGAAATCAGCAGTCCACAATTTTAGTAGCAAATATTTTTGTTGATTACTGCAAAATATACTATTATTTCTATTCAACTATACTTAAGGAAAATATAGCACACATTTTGTTAATATTACAGTTTTTGTTTGCTGTTTTTAGTCTAGAAATATTTAGTAAATATTTTTTTTATACGAAATAGTTTAACACTTAACGTTGCTAATTTTTCGAAACGTAAATTTTTCTTTTTAAATAACTAAAATTTAACTGGAATATAACTTAAATTTTGTAAAATCAACAGCATTATTTTTGCTATTCTTATCTTACTAATATTTAAGAAAAAAAAAATATTTTTAGAATTTTTTTTTGCAACCTCATTTTTAAATAACTTTAAGTAGTTTTTTTTTGCGTTTTTTTTCAGTTTTATTTCTCTGTGTGTACATTTCATTTCATATAAAACACAAATAATTTTAAGAAATTTGTTTTGCTGCGTGAATCAAACGAGGGTACACTGTATAGTATAATTACCTCAAAAGACACACAGATTTACATATTTTTTTTTTTGAGTATTTTGTATTTCAAATGATTTGTAAAGATAACCTAACCCATTACTTTCAACCAGAAAGTGTCGAAAAAAAGTAGCGAATTGCAACAGGAATCTAATTGGAATAAAAACTCAAGTGTTTTTGCGAATTGAAAATTTTGTAAAATATTTCCTTTTTTTTGAAAATAAACAGAACAAAAAAAAAAAAAAAAACAATCCATTTCCCACATTCTCCTTATTTTCCTCTTTTGCCTTTTTTCCTTTTCGCATGCGTGTCATTCAAAACATACATAATGTAAAAATAATGTTTATATTTACCTAATTAAAAATGTAAATGGAAATATGTTTTTTAAAAAATACAAGAACACCAATGAAAACTTTTTTTGTATGATTTTTTATTTGCTACATAAAATTAATAAAAAAAACACGTCTCCTTAGATATAAATTGCTCACAGTGATGCGAATTTATTAAATAACAAGACACAATAGTTAGAAATTCTGAAAGTACATTAGTATAGGGAAAATTGCAAAGTCCCAAATTATCCCACGTCACAATCTACCACACCTTCCCATAATGATTGTATTTAAACATGTATTTTATTCATACAAAATGTATGTGACAAATAAGTACCACAGTGCAAGTAAGGGCAAATCAGTTACCTAAATTCTTAGTGAATTTCGACACCATTTCGACGAAGTCTTAAACATCAAAAAGAGGGAGTTGTTTATTTTTTTATAAAAATCGAGTTGAAAAACGTGAAAACATGACATGAAAATCATATTATCTCAAGCCAAGAAGCTTGTTTTTATAATTTTTTAATGTAGAAGGATGGAATTTTATATTATTTATTATATTTAACCAAATTTTTGACAAAAGTTGCATTAACCAATTTGTAATTAAAAAAAATAGTGTTTCTGGCGGGTTTTTGAAACGGGTTTGGATGTTATCGCTAGATCTGAAATATTTTAGAAAATGTTAATCTGTTTTTTTAGGGGAGTGCATCATCATGCACTTTTTTTGATTTACACTAATGTGTAATAAGAGTCGAAGCATGCAAACTGGGGTCGAAGTAGCGAGTGCTACAGGGGTCCTTGAAGCGTACACACACCAAATCTGTTGAAAATGCCACAGCCTATCAGGATTCCAAAGACCGTCCATGCGTGGTTTAGTATCACATCCTGCACGAGGTGTCCCTGCTATTTAACAGAACATGGCGGATCTAGAGCGGACACTCGATAAAAACCCGTAATCCCCGGTGTTATCTAACCGTGCCTATGGGATGAATAGCACTACGTTAGTGTGTTTTCGAACGGTGGCCTCCAGGGCATGGCGAACTCTGGTTGTATTAGCCCCCTGGTAGCACAGGGCTCTGCTACTAGGCGTTCTTTTTAATCCCTTCTTCTTTATTTATAGATGGATTTTAACAACAAAAAGTTTAATAATGAGCAAAAAAAGACCGATGCAGGTCTATCCTCAAATGGCCAACAGGTTTTATGCCTAAATATCATTGAGGACGCTAATAAAATAGTCGAGCAGGAAAAGGACGTTCTCAGTCCAAACCTTGCTGAGCCTATGGATGTGGTTATCGTGTCTCAGGATCATCAGGGTCCTACCACTGACATAGACATCCCTACGGACGAGGAGGATGAACTTTTATGTTCCCAGCCTATTGGTACCGCGAACGAGGTTACGAAAACTCCAGGTGATCAGTCGAAACCTGCAACTGAAAGAGTGAAGCTATGTGGCGCTGCTCGAAAAGGATGAACCTGGACGAGGGTATTGACCCAGAGGCAGCACGGCGACTTTGTTTGCTACCAATGCGCGATGCCCGAATAGAGGTTAAAGTGCTCGCTGGTAAAAGAAAGAGGGTACGCTCAGATGGCTCAACGCCACCAGGGTCGAAACAACCTGCAAAACGGACCGCTGAGATTGCTGTGGATGGCACACCTCGCAAGGTTGAAGGCGGCACATTGCCAAAGCCAGCCTTGACGGTTCCTGCGAAGCAGCAAAAGCAAATGGCGCCGTCTTATAAAGAAACAGTCTCCACCGTAAATATTGGTGTAATTCCGCCTGATTTTCCGGCGACTAGATGGACAGATGAACAGCTGCATTCCATTCAAAGAGCTGTCTTGTACAAGATCGCGGAGCTTAGAAAAGGGACAATAAAGCCCAGTTTCTCCAGTGGCTCCTACAAGCCAGGTTGGCTCAGTTTTGTATGCCGCGACAAAGACACAGCGCAGTGGCTGGAGACTCACGTCCCCACTCTGAAGCCATGGAGCGATGATGTGTTCAAAGTAGTGGCGGAAGATGAAGTGCCGAAGGCCCAAGTGTTCGTGGGATACTTTCCCGAAAAGGAGGACACGTCCAGTGATTTACTTCTTGGACTAGTTGAGGGCCAGAACTGTGAACTTTCGGTTGGGTATTGGAAGGTACTTGAATAGGGTCATAAAGGGTGGTATTGTTGAGCTAACCCTCTCCATTGACCCAATCTCAGCCGATCCTACTCAAGCGAAAGAACTACAGAGTGAATTTTGGATATGGAACAGCGCTGGTAAGGCCTACACGTCAGCAACAAGAGGTCGGGCGTGACATACCCAATAGGGCAAATACAAATAATTCGGCAAGCAACGACTAAATCCGACAACAGGGTCTCTAATGACTCTAATATGGATGATAAACCGGGCTGCTCGAAGGACCTTGTAAGGCCCAATTCATCTGAGCCCAAAGCTAAGTATATGGCCAATCAGCAGGCTCCCAACAGGCGGAAAAAGTGGGAGAGAAACTCGGCAGAGGAAGGCGGTTCTGCTGAACTCCAACAGGGGCAGAAAGGTGGCAAAGCGTGCCGCCAAGCACGCTCGTAAATAATGGCTACCGGAAAAGGTAAGACACCGAAGCACTTAAAGTGCTTACAGGTGAACCTTCACCATGCCAAAGCGGCATCGGACGTCGCCAACAGAAGGTTCACCACTGAGGCCCTGGATGCTGTTTTTATTCAGGATGCACGACGGAGCCATAAAAGGGATTAACGCAAATCAAGGTAGGTTGATTTACGATTCAAAGCATATCCGGCCAAGAGCGGCCATCCTAGTTAGGGACAATCTAACATATCTTCCAATTTCAGAGTTCATTATGGGAGACTTGGTTGCGATCTGGGCAAAGGTGCCCTCCTTATCTGGGGAACACGAGGTAGTTCTGGCCTCTGCTTATCTACCTGGCGATGCTGACACGGTACCAACTACTGAGGTCTCGGCCTTGGTGGAATATTGCCGAAAGAGGAAACTCAGTTGGATCCTCTGTTGCGACGCCAACGCAGCATCACACAACATGGGGAAGTACCAATGTAAACAAACGAGGTGAGTACCTGCTGCAATTTATATGTAGCAATAATATAAACATAGCAAATAGGGGTGACGAGTCGACTTTCAGGAATGCTATTAGGTCAGAGGTCTTAGATCTCACTCTTACTAGCTCTGATATTTCTTTCGCCATCTCCAATTGGCATGTCTCCAATGAAGTATCAATGTCTGACCACCAACACCTGGTATTCGATGTTGTTAGTTCATTGGACTCATGCCAGATCTATCGTAATCCCAGATGCACAAACTGGGAAAATTTTCGTCATCATTTGAAAAACGGTGCAGATCTTTCTAAAGGGCTCAGTCTTGAGCGCAAGCGAAATTGATCATGTAGCATCTGATATTCATTCAAATTTAACTTCTGCTTATACTCTGAGCTGTCCTGAAAAGACCAGGAGGACGAAGAGGGATGTTCCATGGTGGAACGATGGTCTGGATAAGCTCAAAATGGAGGCCAGAAGACTGTTCAATAGGGCCAAGGAAACGGGAGACTGGGTTACCTATAAGGCAGCGCTCACTGAGTACAATAAAGAACTACGTAGATCCAAGAGGTCCACGTGGCGCAACTACTGTGAGAAGATCTCTGATCTTCCAGAGGCGGTGCGTCTACAAAAGGCCCTGTCCCAGGATCATACGAATGGTCTATGTACTCTCAAGATGCCGAATGGTACCTACACTGAATCTCCCATTGAAACCTGTGAACTCCTACTTGATACGCACTTCCCAGGATGCGTTGACAACTGCGGGTCTGTCGTGATTCAACGAATTCCAGACCTAACAGGCAGAAATGTACGCCTATCAAGTGCTGTCTTTCAGGAGAACAGGGTAAAATGGGCGATAGGTGAATTCTCTTCATTCAAATCTCCGGGTCCGGATGGGATCTATCCTTGTCTTTTGCAGAAAGGGGATGGATTTAATTGTCCCACAACTGGTTAGGATATTTAGATCTAGTCTGTTATTCGGTCATGTACCGACGCCGTGGAGGGAGGTTAGAGTGGTCTTTATACCGAAGGCGGGGAAGAAGTCTGAACAACTGCCCAAATCCTTTAGACCAATTAGCCTGAGTTCGTTTCTCCTTAAAACAATGGAGAAAGTCTTGGACCAGTACATTAGGGATACTTACCTAAGGCGAAAGCCGATACACAAATTACAGTTTGCGTATCAACGAGGTAAATCTACCGAGACTGCTGTCCATCATGTTGTCACTACAATAGAACGGTCACTATAGGCAAAGAATATTGCCCTTTGTGCCTTTATACAGGGCGCCTTTGACAACACGTCCTACGGAGCAATTAGGGTGTCCATGGTTAGAAAGGACATCTCTCCAATTATCATCAATTGGACTTTGGAGATGCTACGCTCTAGAATAATCACGTTCGGCATAGGGACTACTAGTAGGACCGTAAATGCGACTAGGGGCTGTCCACAGGGGGGTGTTTTGTCGCCGTTACTCTGGACGCTGGTCATTGATGAACTACTCGAAGGTTTGAACGATCTGGGTTTCAGGACTTATGGATACGCGGATGATCTTGTCATTTCTGTAGTGGGATTTGATGATAGGACCATATCCGAACGTATGCAGCAGGCTCTGAACTATACTCTTTCTTGGTGCCGGGAAAAGGGCTTGTCTGTCAACCCGTCGAAGACAATCCTGGTACCATTTACGAATAGGAGGAAACTTAACCTGACAATGCCTGTCCTTGATGGGGACATCGGTGGGCTTTTCCAGTAGTGTTAAGTACCTCGGCGTGACTCTTGACAGATCCCTTACCTGGAATGAACATCTTGACTATGTCTCCAAGAAGGCCACAAAGGCATATTATGCCTGCCAAAGGCTTTTTGGTAAGACATGGGGTCTAAGGCCGCAGATGGTCTACTGGTCGTTTAACACCATTGTTAAACCTATGATCACCTATGCTGCCCTGGCATGGTGGCCAAAGGTTGAACAGGTAGGGGCAAGGGATGCTCTCAAGAGGATCTACCATCTTATATGTATTGGCATAACGGGGGCAGGAGGAACCTGCCCGACGGATGCCATGGGGGTTATGCTGGGGATACCACCATTGCATATTTCTGTAATGGAGGCTGCCTGCATAGGATCCTCCAGACTTAGAGAATTCGGTGACATGAGGGGAGGTGATCTAAGGGGTCACATGAGGATCGCTAGAATCCTAATTGATGACCTGATTACAAAGGTTACGGATAGGAGGTCACCGGAGTACATCTTTGATAGGAACTTTAAAGTGATGCTGTTCGACTGGGCCATGTGGACCAACAGATCCTGGGAGCCAGAGCGGGGTTCTCAGATATGGTTCACAGATGGCTCAAAGCATGCGAATGGTGACACTGGTGCGGGTGTCTATGGACCAGGTTTCCAACGGGCCTTACCCATGGGTAGATACCCCTCCATTTTTCAGGCAGAGATTTTTGCTATCTGTGTCTGCGCGGAGGAGTGTCTACGAAGGGGCACTATTAGATCTCGCATCTACATTCTTTCTGACAGTCAGGCGGCATTAAGAGCTTTAATGTCCTATGAGGTGTCATCTGGTCTGGTCATGGAATGCATTCTGGCTCTTAACCGACTTGGCAGGCGCAACTCGCTTACCTTAGGGTGGGTTCCTGGTCACGAGGGGCATGAGGGCAACGAGAGGGCAGATTGTCTTGCTAATTGCGGGGCCCGAAGGCCCTTTATTGGCCCTGAACCATTCTGTGGTATACCTTTGGGGTATGTTAGGGAGAAGCTCGGGTCGTGGAGGGAATCAGAATTCTCTCTCTATTGGGAAAACTCTCTTGGCCAACGACAGGCTAAGAGATTAATTTCTTTTTCCAGTGCAGGATCGAGGAGACTCTTGTCCCTCGGGAGGGGTGACTTGAGAACCCTGGTGTCTTACCTGACTGGACACTGCAATCTCAGATACCACCTGCGCAAAAGGGGTCTTTCGGACACGGATGAGTGTAGGTTTTGCGAACTGGTAGCTGAGACATCAGAGCATGTTCTTTGCGAATGTCCGAGGCTATGTGAAAGGCGTGCCAAGTTTCTTGGCAATCGCTTTGTTTCCCCTTCGGACATTATGAAGATTTTGCCTAATAGGATTATTGGCTTTATAGGTAGCTTGAATCTTTAGGGTAACTTTAGGCAGCACAAAAGACCTAAGTTGGTCGTGGTGCATAGTGCCATATAATCTAATCTAAGCATGCAAACTAGAAAAAAAAAATGTCATTTTCTGATTTATCATTTATGATTTCAATGAAATTTACTTTCTCGTCAAGAACTCGATGAAACATAAATTTCAGATCCCGAACATTTTTGGTTACCAAATTGTGCAGTCATAAAAAATTGCAAAAAACCTAAAATTTTTTTAAAGTATCATTACAAAATGGGCTATGGCTTTTAAATTATACATGATACAAAATTCGTAATGCCTTTATTTTTACGTTAAAATGTACTCTTTAAAATTTTATACATATTGAAGTAATTCTTTGGGGTCTTCGGTTGAAATGCATACACTCAGAGAAATAAAGTACCAACCGAAGTTTAAAGTGTGCATTAATGGTAACAACTTATAAATTCAGTTAGTAACTCGTATAACGATATTAATATTAGATGTATGAATATTTTGGGAGTTACAACTAAAATTCAGTTGAATAACCGAACCTTATTGTGAAAACTAATATTCAGTTTTACCAACCGATTGAAATTGGTAATAGTCGAATTTAAGTCGTTGTAACCTAATTTTAGTTGGCAAATAGCTGACATTTTTCTCTGTGTGTATATATCGGAATGATCACTATTTTAAATTCTTAAAGAAATATATCGCAAACCTAGTTCAAAAGTGAGTCAACTCAAAATTTTTCATTTTAAGAAATCGAAAAAAAATTTCCAACTTTACATTTGAGTTGAGTCACTATTGAACTAGGTGTGTGATACAATTCTTTAAGAATTGAAAATAGTAAGCATTTCGATATATACACAGAGAGAAAAATGTAGCTAAAAAACAGGGTGGTATCTTGAGTTGTCTCTGAGTTATAGCTAATAGTATACATTTAAAATTAAGAAAGTTTCGAACAATTTCAAAACCCATTTTAACCCAATAAATATGCTATTAGGCGGATATCTTTCTTTCTCCAATTGTTTATTTCTTTCGTCTCCTCTATCATATAGGCGAATTTCATGAAGTTTTTGAAAAATCACCCAGCAGATTTCGCTTGTTAGTTAGAAAAATTCTTAAACTCTTTAATATCAAAATCTTAATGTCTGATTTCGGTTTTTAAGTAGTTTTCTACAAACATATTTTAAATTATTGCATATTTTGTTTCGAAAAAAATTTGTTGACCCTTACACTATATTTATTAAGGTTATAACTTTTCAACATTTTTTGCAAAAATCAAAGTTGGCATAGCAGAGTCGCATAGACCATAAAAACTATGAAGAAATAAGTTTTTACTTTTTCGCTTTCATCAAAAAGTACACCCACCAACAGTGATAAAGTTTCAAATTTGTATTTTCTTTAGTTTTTAATAAAAATTATCATATTTTCATTTTGTTTTATGTATGTCCAAAAAATAAAACCTTAATTAATAATTAATTAATAATTTCGCTACAAGTTTTCCACCAATTGCGAATATTTTTGAATTAATTTTTTTTTTTTAATTTCAATACAAAAAAATGCAAAAAAGTTTTATTCTGCTAATTGATTTAACCATTATGATATAAAATTAAATAATTTGTTAAAAAAAAACAAAGCAATTTTGTATTGATTTAGAAAATTAATTTGGTGGGTAAAGTTTTTTGCAAAATTACTTAAAATAATGTTTTCCGTTAATAATAAAATATTGCCCACCTCATGCTACTATGCTAAAAACTTGGTTATAGCCCTAACGTTCATATTACATTCCAAAATACGTATTTTCCATTTTAGTTTTCGATTTAATATTCATATGAAATTTTAAAATCGAAAAATTAAAAAAAAAACGAAAATACCTATTTTTTCATTCCGTATGAATGTAGGTAAAATCAAAACTTTTATTTTTAAGTCCATTTTATTTTAAACATACGGAATTGTTTAGTTGTATTTGTAAAATCCTACAAAAACTAAAATTTTTTTTGAGTACTTTAATTGGTTAAAATCAAAGCAACTTATTAAGATTTTTGAAAAAAACCTACCAAGTCATTGCATGCTCTCATAGAAAAAAGTTTGTTAGAAAATTAGTAAAGACGTTAGTAATCCAACTGTGCAAGTTTTTAACTAATTTTTAGTTCAAATTGTGATTTTAACTTGTTCAAGATTTTGCTAATTTGACTTGATGAGATACAAAATTTTGAATTTTTTTATGCTAAATATAATAAAGTCTAAAAATATTATTTTGATTACACAGGCCAACACTCAATTTGCGGCTTTGAATTTATCAACTGATTCTAGTTAATTTGGGTGCGCCGAATTCAAATCTGTAATCAGTTTGTCTCTAGCAGCTCTAGTTTTCATGATATAGTAAGTATTTAAAAAGTAAAACTTTTCCATAGGAATTGCCGTATTTTGTAAAAGTAACAATGTGTGGGATGGACATATCTCAGGAAGTAGGAGGAGCGAGCTTATCCAAGAGTATGGTATTAATCTCTTCTTTGGAAGATTCTATACGCAGATTAATGCATCAATTATATGTGTGGGTGAGGTTTAAGGGGTTAATTTTTAATTTCAAAATAGTGCTATTTTTGCCGTATTTTGTAAAAGTAACAATGTGTGGGATGGACATATCTCAAAGAAGCAAAAGTCTTTTTTAATTTTGTCGGGCTGTGTTATCCAAATCTATGGTGATCGTTGAAATGCGATGTTTGCGTTTCAATATTTGTACAAATGGTTTTATTATAAACTAATAAAATAAAATAGTGTAAATAAAGCTACACTCAGGGAACTTCTGCTTTAAAAATATGTAGTTGTTTGAGTTGTAATACAGTTGCTTTATTTTTAATGTAAATGTCAGTCATTTGTAGAACAAATTACACTTTATATTAACATTGTAGTTCATTTAAAAAAAACAAAACACATCAAATGGCTGTTTTATGATTCTACATTCATTTTTTGCAATTGCTTTTTCTTATTTAAGAAATAAAAAATAAATGTCTGTTTATATTTTACTCAGATATGTGGTTAATTTTTATTACAATTCATTTTTTGAATATTAAAAAACAAATGACATTGTTAGTTAAATTTACTGAAATGTAAGTCGTCCTTTCTAAGTGTACCTATCTAGAATTGGTCGAAAAATTTCCTCGCAGAAAAGCTACGTAGTCTTGTTTCTATTTCAACTTGACTTAAGCTGATTTGTTTAGCCGTCAGATAAAAATTTTTTATGACGTGGCTTAACCAACAATTTTTTTTCAAAAATTATTTTTATCTACCATTTTACACATCTTAACTTCAATTTTCGTGTTGAAAACATAAATTATCTTAATTCCTTTTCCAAAGTAACTCAAATCGGCTAAACTGCCCTAACAATGGGGTAAATTCGCCAAGTTGATGTTGCACATTTGTCAGCTATAAATATAACGGTGCTGGTGAAAAACTCATATTTTATATTAAATATTTAAAAATACTGTTATCAAAAGCAGTAATTGCAGCAAACAAATTTTTAAAAAGTTTATTTTCTTCGAATTTGTTAAACCAAAATTACGTCACGCCCATGAAGCACTATAACCATTTAACGAATTAATGTAACGTATACGTCTTTTAAAGTGCTACCAATTTTTGCTGAAGAAACACACCACCTGGTGGTCTGGCGCATGTGCCCATGGTCGGTCGCTCATACAATTTTATTTTTTTTGTCTACTTTTTAGAAATAAATTATAAAAAATCGAGTTAACATAACATTGAAAAAGCTATCAAAAATATATTAACTCTCTATGATTTTTTTTTGCGGCTTAAAGAACACAAAAACATATCTATCCTTGACCACGTGACCAAAATTAGCTGGGTCCACAAATCTGAAAAAAAGTTCCTGGCTATGCCCTGCACATATGCATCGTCAAATGGGTAATTTTTTCCCATAGCAATGTTTACCAGCAAGCATGAATTTTGGCCAAAACTAGAATATGAGGATTAGGAGTCATCAAAGTAAAGACAGCTTCTGGTCACGAATTTTGAGTCAGATTTTAAAATGCATTCATTCATACATTTGGCCGCCATCATTTTTAACACTTGAATATATTCAATTTTAATCAATTGTGGATATGGTATCGCTGATTCCGAATCTGAAACTAAAAACTTAATATACAAAATTTCGGGTTCAATATCGAAATTTAATTATTTTCATAAATTTGATTTGATGGAAATTTTTACTATAGAGTACTGCAGTGTTTGGTAAGCACGAATCTGATATCAGCAATTTAAAATTCATCATGGCAGATCTAAAATGGCGGTCATAAATTTCAGAATATTAATATTTTGGACTTTTATGAAGGTTTAAGATTCGCTGATTACGGAACAGTAATCAAAATTTTAATTTTCAAAATGGATGATCCGATACAGCGTTTAACAGTGTTTAACAGTAACATGTTACACTAAAATAGCTGAACTGCCAAAAGAAAGTTGCTTAAAAAATCACCGTTTATGTGTGGATTCGATTATGACCTGATTTATTGATATGATGCTTCTTCAAATTCGACCAGGAACTGGGTGAAAGTAGGGATTAAAATGGGCCAAAGTGTGTCCCTTCACGGTCAGTACAAATTAGAGTTCTATAAAACGACTTTCAAGTAACCGGCTTTTTCGACTTTTTGGAAGTCGACTTTCTTCTGATGAAAAAGTCGAAAAGCCGACTGTCTTCTAATGAAATTGTCGAAAAGTCGAGTTCTGCTTTCGCCTTTCCATTTTGGCATATATTTATGGATTAAAAGTAAATTAAGTTTAAGTCGATAATACAACATATAAACATAAAGCCATTGTTGAAACCAAAATCGATAAGTATTCCATAAAACCCAAAAGTGAGTGAAAAAAGCAGAAAATGAGTTCAAATCCTACAAAAAGATCCGATTGGGATATAATGTGCCCAGATGTAAAGGAGGAGTAAGGCTTTTTAAAAATAAATTGTCTAGTCACCCATTTCATTATACGGCGATTATCAGTACATTTAGAATACTAGGTACGTAAACCCCACTGCAAATGTAGTTAAAAACAAATGAAATTTCACCTAAAGAAAGGACGACTTACATTTCAGTAAATACAACTAACATTGTCATTTGTTTTTTAATGTTCAAAAAATGAACCACAATTGTAATAAAAATTAGCAACATACGTTAGTAAAATATAAACAAACATTTATTTTTTTAAATAACAAAAAACAACTGTAAACAATTAATGTAAAATCATAAAACAGTCATTTGATGTGGTTTGTTTTTTCAAATGAACTGCAAGAATTGTAAAAAATTTTATATATTTTACAAATGACTGACATTTACATTAAAAATAAATAAACTGTGTTACAACCCAAACAACTACAAAAAATGGTGCTTACCCAGAAGCGCTTCCGGAAGGCATTATTTGATAACGAAGCCCTTTCAAGACATAATTTTTGTTCGCGATGTCTCTCTTGCTATGTCTCTTTTAAAGCGCTTCTTTCATGTGCTCTTAGAAGCAATAAATTCATGTCTTCTTAGGCACTAAGAATCGCTTTTTGTATGTTGACAACATTAGTGCTTCATGGTATGCATAATTTATTGCTTCATTTTAAGCATTATTCACTGCTTCAAAGAAGGCATTCTAGGAAGCACGACAGAAGGCCTTCCCTAATAACTTTATAGTATGCAAGGCGGAGAAGCGCTATTTTGGAAACATACAAATGTAGTTACTGCTTACCAAATCCAGGTTATTTTTTGCTGGGTAAGTTCCATGAGTGTAATGATAATTGATTGATATTTAATAAGTTAAAGCTAAGATATGTTTATTTTTATGAAAAAGTAGTCTTTCCAAAAATAAAAATGTTAGTTTAATAACGACAACGCTTTAAACAAAAAAGTGGCGAATGCTCCTCAGTATAATCTACCCTTAAATATTGTTTTCTCAGTTCTACCCTTAAGTATGCTCCTCAGTTTACGCTGCCTTTAAATATTGTTTGCTTTGGTGGACGAAAATTACTCTGTTGAAATTATATTTTATATTTCTTATGAGGGTAAAAGAAAATTACATGAAAATTCCATTTCATTTGGATTTGGAAATGACGAGTCTACCATTACCGTTAATTTAATATGGAAATAAAACTTTCAATTAAACAAAAGCTTATTTCTTAATACATTTTTAACAAAACTACAATTGAAGCAGCAACAAAATTAGAAAATAAAATCATAAATTTAGACAAATCACAAAAAGTAAAATAACAAAATTCTGGAAGTATTTACAACAAAAATATAAATAAAAATGATGAAACTTACGAACCGCAAAATTTTAAACAAATGATCGGCAAAAGCAGGCTTAATACAAGTGAATATATTGGTAATGAAAATGTTTGTATAATACAATCTAAAGATATAGAAGTGATGTTGTTGATAGTTTTGGGTTGATTTTTCGATTAGATGTTATTTACAAACTATGGAGTAACTAATATATATAATTGAGTTTTCTATATTGTTTGAATCGTATAATTTAATCGCGATCCACTAAACTAGTTTTCTTACGACGAAATATTTTCACCAACATGGTAGCAATATGTTTGAATTGGTTAACGACATGTCCTTTTCCAATGATATAATATTTGTCACGGCGGTACAATAATCTTGAAATAGTACATGTTCAACAGCACCCAAAGACTGCATATTAATGACACGTACGCTTAATTTCGAAAAACGATTTGTGGTTAAATGAAGACCTCTAACGGAACAAAGATGGCGAAGATTATCCATTTCTTTCATAAGATTAGGTAAACGTAAGATGGTAGTCATTTTTAAGCCAGTACCCAGATACGAGGGTCGAGATTGTAAATAACCCAGTAGATAACTTTCTTTCAAATGTAACTGTTGTTCCAGAAATGTGATAGATCTTCCTACCCTCGTATAAACAGCACCTATATCGGAACCATCTTTTGAATTGGATGTCGCTATAATACGTATATGTTCTTGACAATTTAACCAGATGGCTAAATTATTTGAAGAATTTATGTAGACTCCACGACCGTAAGGCCATAAGTTACCATTAAAAGCAGTTGATTCGGCCAATTGTGTAGCATCTTTAAGATCCAACAATGGTATTAACAAGCCATATTCATTTAACATATCATAAATTTCTGAATTATCTTCTAAAATTTCAGTTAAAGTATAATAACTACCAGGTTCTGATTCATCGATGGCTTCTATAAAAGCCGAGGTAAATATTTTAGCCATCATTAAACGTTCGGCTTGTTCTATTTGACCGATTGTTAAATTTAATGGCAGTTCAAATTTTTCCAAATTTCTTGAACATTCTATCATACAACGTACTATTAAATTAGATTCATCGTCAAATACGAAATATGCGGTATTAAGTCGTTCACCGCTTCCCATGGGAAAGTAAGCAATGCGTGGATGGGGTTTAAAATCCGCCGTAACACTCATACAATGCATATCTTTAATCAGGGGTACCAAAAACTCTTGAAATACTACGTAGACATCAAAATCTGGTGCTATTATACCATTATTAATATCTTCCTCTAAATGTCTATCTTTGGAAGTTTTTCTTAAAGCTGGCCAGATGACATCAAAGAGATTATGATCCAATCGTGTTTGACGCTTTTTAATCTTTTCATATACCGATGGTTTTAAGAAACGACTCAAATAACTCGTAATGGATAATTGTAAAGAATTTGTAGCCGATAGTGGTTTCTTTTGTGCCAAAGCTGAGGCTGTCTGGCCGCTCCATATTTTACTTGATTCTTGTATAACACTAAAACAACGTTCCAAAGTCCGAGCAATATCTGCATCACTCAGCAGCCTTCGTGCACTGTGTAGATCATCTGGTACTGTGGTTGGTGGTGATGGTGATGGTTGGTTGGGTGGTTCATTGATCGGGTCATGTGAAAAAAAGGAATGCAGAGAAGTGCAGAGAAGGCAGTTGGTTAGGCATTTCATTTATATTTTGTTTGTTCTTTTACACATCATAGCTTATATCACAACATTAACACATATATAGATACCCTACAAAATATTTACATAGTTTACATAAAGTTGAATACACTTTAAAGCACAGTAAAACATTTAATATAAAATTAAAATAGACTGGGGTTCTTGATAAAAATTATAAAAGTTCTAAAATTTATTCTTAATTATCTTTAATTGGGATGTTAAATATTGTTAAGCAAAATATTTAAAAATTATAAATTAAAATTTAACACGCCTTGTAGGAATATTCACGATCATGCATTTTTGTTGTCTCGGTAAAATTTTGCTATAAAAATCAAAATCATCGATCGGGCACATTTTGGAAAAATAATGTTTCAAATTTTACAATTTTCTCGAAAACTTAGCAAGATATAAAAAAAATAAAGTCCACAATTATGGGAAAGGAAAAATACTACTGATATGCCGTATTGAAAATATTGCATTCAATATTGTTCGCAATATTAAAAAATTGTACTTTTTGCATAAATGAACTTATCCGAAATTCCTTCAAAATAGTGAATGCACTAAACAAATCCCCGCAGAGTTCAATAGTGCCATTTTTTTTTTTTTTTTGGCAGTAACGCCTCTTTTAAAGTAACATTAAAATGATATTTCATGTTATAAACTTTTTAAAAAACTATATTTTTTATAACTTTTTTATGTATTAAAGGATATAAACATTTGATGTCAACATGGGGCCAAGAAAAATCTATATTTGGTAGAAAAAACTGACTCAAAAGTGATGTAAATAGTAACTGTAACCAGAAACCGGTTAACATGTTTTTTTATTTTCAAAAACTAAACCGCTTTCGAATATTTTACATTTTCCAATATTCGAGTAACCAATTTTTTGGATCGGTTATTTTTTAACAATATATTTTACTTGAAAAACTAACAAAACATATAGAAATGCGTTATTTTGATTCGAGATTAAAAATTTGGAAAACCCCGTTTTACACAACAAAATTTCCCTCAATACGTCAATTTTATACAAGTTTTGGGTGAAATAAAAACAAAATTGATAATTAGTAGGTTTTTTGTTAAAGCTTTGCATATTAGCCAGATCGAAATACTAATATCAACCTAGCTAATATGTTTGATTTGCTTTCGTTTTGTAAATATACGGAGGCTGAACGCTCGTACAAACTTGATACTTTAATAAAAAACACACAGTATCATTTTTAATAAAAATGAGTTTAAATTAAGAAGATGCAAGTTTCAGAAGAAAGAAGAATACATAATCCCCCTTATTACGGTTGTTGTTGGCCAAATCGTGAGTTAGTCGACTTTGTAAAAAACTCATAGCATAGTTCTTAAAAATATTACTGAGTTTTTTATAAATAGCAATCAAAATTCAAAAAATGTGATTTCAGGAGTTAATTTCTTTATATTTTTCCATGTATAAAAATCCAATTTTTGTTAAGCCGAAAATTAAGTTTAGAAATTCGACAACCTTAATCTACCAGATGGTTGTGGAGATACGAAAATATATTTCAAAAATAATTAAATTCAATTTAAATTAAATTAGAAAGTTTTTCAAAATTTGTTGTAAATACCCGAAAATTACGTGTGCATAATTTATGAACATGAAAAATAATATTTTCTATATGAAGTACGAAGAGGTACACAATAGCATACATTAAGAATGGCGTGACCCCCAAAAAAAGGTTTAGCATTTAACTTTGGACAGACATTTTAGTGGATGCACAATTTTTAAGACATTTCGGTTACAGTTGTAATATTGCAATGCAAATTTTATATTATGCCATATCAATTATATTTTTCTTCTGAAATAATTTTGGTCTTAAGTCTTTTTTCGTATCTCGAATAGTTTTAGAGAGCATTAGAAAATTTGAATTTTTACAAAATTAGAACAGGTTTTTCCAAAAAGTGCTCAAGCGAATATTTTGATTCTTTTTTGAAAAATTGGTTTCACACTTTTGGGTTAAAGGCGTTTGAAACCATTTAGATACGAAACAAAATTCTTTCCATCAATTAATTATATAATTTATTTATTTGTAATATAAAAATTTTATTTATTTTATTTTTTTTTAAAGAGAAGCAACTCTCAGGAAATTCTTCCTATAAATTAATATGTTGCTTTCTTTGGAAAGGGGATAGTGGAGATATGAAAAGTGGTGAAAGATGAAGGGTTTCAAACATGGCAACACTGTAATTGCGCGAGATGATAAATCTTAGAACAGGTGTTGCTCGCCACCTGATGTAGAGTTGGCGAATTTATTGAAGCTTTTTGTTTCATAGCCCTGATTTATTATTTTACTTCTGTGGGGTTAAGTGCTATGGGAACACCGAAGGTTGGCCCAACGATACATATAAGTGATAGAAAACTCATACATATTATTTTTCTAAATTGATGTTGTCGTCACCGGGAATCGAACCCGGGACCATCTGTGTAACAGTCCAAAGTGCTAACCATTACACCACAACGCCCATTCAATTACAGAAGTAATTGACCACAATTTTGTTATTCAACAAAATTTTTGATTGGAAGAATTTTAGAAATATACTAATTTGTAGTGCTAGTAGAAATATTAATTTCGAAGGAAATTAAGGAATTACATTTTGAACATGAATCATTCCATTTCAAACCGAACAATTTTTAATATGTCGATTTTTGTTTGCTTTAAAATTTGACAGAAGTATTCTTATATCAAGAATATTTAACACGTATTTTTGGAAAACAAGATGTTAATGTGTTTTAAATAAAATCCAAAAAACGTGAAAACAAATGACCTTAGAAGCCCACTTTAGACATTTCTAAAAATCTTAACAAATATCTTAGTAAATACTATTAATGTAAATGTTGTATTTTTTACAATGCATTTTGAAAATATTTAAATGTTTTAGAGTTTCTTAAAATATTGTGTATGCACACTTAAGTGTTTATTAAGAATAATTGTTTACTTAGTATAAGTTTTTATTTTTACTCGAAATTGGTATAAAAAAAAAACAAACGAAAGCTAAGAACTAAAAAAAAACATTTTGAATGTTTTTTATGTATGTATGACAACATAGACATTTAAATACTTTTAAGTAAGTAAAGTACAAGACCAGTCAAATAAACCATCAATCATTATTAAATATTGACAGGCCGGAAATATTTTTATGCTTTTTATTTGCTTTTTATTCACAAAAAACTTCTTTGAATATGTTTTTCTAAAATATGTTTCTTATATTACTGAAATAAGAATACGTCTCCAAAATTTCAAAGCAAACAAAAATCGTGAAGTAAAAAAAAATTAGGCTTCACACGGAATGACCCACATTCAAAACAAATATGATTTTGATTCCTTAAATTAAAAATTAAATAAATTTTAAAACCGATTCCAGTAAAAAAAGTAATCAATATTAAAATTTTCTCACAGTGACTATTTATAATACTTTCTACCTCAAGTCCAAAATATAATATGATATTGTCATATTAGATTTTAGTTGCTGCTTTTTCAAAAAGTTTGATAATTTTTATGATAGACAACACAATTGTTGTTGCATTGGCATCACCCAAATCTTTAGTTGTCCGCAATATAAAAAGATAATTGGCTTAACTCAAACCAAGACATTACAAACAACATACAAAATTGAGTTAAGCCAATGATCGTTTTCTATTGCGGACAACTGAAGATTTGGGTGATACCAATGAAACAATTATATTGTATATCATGACAATAATTAATCTTTCTGAACAGCAGTAAATAAATCGAATATGACAATATCATATTTGATTTTGGACTTGAGGTAGAAAAATGTTCAATTACAGAAGTAATTAATCATGATTTTGTTATTCAGCTAAATTTTTAGTTCGAGGAATTCAAGAAATATATTTATTTGTTTTAGTGCTGGTAAAAATATATATATCGGGCAATAATTTTTTGGTACACTATGTATATTTTCGGAACTGCATTAAATTAATTAAAATTCCTAAAACGTGAAAACAAATTGAATCCAAATTATTGAAAATTTTACAGATTTTAATTTTTTTAAACCGTTAAAAGTACTAGGTATTATCGATATTTATCGATTATTGGAAGTTAACCAAATTTAGAAGCACTAATATGGAACCATTAATCAAATTGTATAATAATAATAATAAAAAAAGCATATACACGAACACAACAACTGAAATGAAAAAGTGTCAAAATGAAGCATAATTTTGTGGTCATTGCATTTAATAAAAAAAAACAAAAGTTATAGTTAGTCAGGACCGATTAATATTGGTTTTGGGTCCAATCCTAATAGGTTGTACACATGGTTTTATCTTTCCTCTAAAGTTAAGATAAACAAATTTAAATTTAGCATTAAAAGTTTTTTGAAAATCGGACTTATTAAGGCTAAGCACCTAAAATGATTCAGATTCAAAAATATTATCTGAGATATTTCGAAAATTTTAATAAGTTCATTTTATTTACTAAAAGAATCTGTGATCGTTATATGCCTTGTTTCTAAAAAGGATATGGTGTGATTCCCAAAAATTGTGACATAACAATTGGGTGGAACATGAAACATCTTGTTCCAAATCTAAATCAGATAAATGCTGGCTCTTAAATATAACGTAACTTTAAACCATTTTCAGAGATGGCAATGCAAATCTACACTCAAAAAAATAAGTTAGTAAAACGTCTTGTAAATCAGGTATACTATTTATTAGCAAATTTTTTGCTAAAATCGTGTTTTCAGCTAAAATTTTTGTTATACTCATTCAGCACTTAACTGTTTTATACTAATGCTTTACTAGTATTATACTAACGTTTTACTAATTAATTTTGCTAAAAAAAAATTGTGCTGATAAGCACATTAATAGTGTGGACGACAACCAGATTGAAAGATATGCGCAGAATGAAGCAGATGTCGCGGCATGTCAAGATGTAGTAGAGAAGAGGAAAATGATACTAAAAAGTACAACTCTAATAAGACATATAATATAAAAAAATCAACCATGGAAGATTTTTGTATCTGTTCTTCATACATAAAACAAAATTGAGGATTAAAACTTAAATTTTGCGTTGTCACCGGCTTGTGAAAATAATTGTCTATTAATTAAATAAAAGACAAAATAAAATATTTAAATTTAATATGTATTTCTAAACTTAATGTTTATAGATTAATAATCTAGTGTGGTCAAATTGCAAACAAACGTATACAGACATGTAGACAGAGTAAAGCGAAAGACAAAGACATAGACATCTTAGGTATATTTTTATGGTTCCTTTTTCTTATTGCAAAAAAAGGGTTTTTTTTCGTTTCATTTGTTTTTGTTAATTTTTTCGTTTCATTTCTATAATTATCTTCGGCAGTTGCGTTCTTTAAAAGATAGCATCATTTAGACAACCATTGATGTAACTAGTTGAAAGAAAATGTTTGTTGTGTTATATATATTTATTTCTATATATTTTCAGATATTAAATTAATTCATGTCGTCAATGTGGGAAAATGAAAATTTTTATATTTCGTAATTATTTTTAAAAGAATCACAAAAATATGTTTTATGATTTTCGGCAAAAAAACTAACTTTCTACAAATTTTTTTTTCGTTTTTTTTTAGTCTACTAAAATTCAGCAAAAAATTTATTAATTTGTTGCAAGGCTTTTTTATTGCTAATCCACTAAGTGTTAGCAAAACTTTTGATGAATCTACTAATTTGGTTGCTGAAAATCAGCTCGCTGATTTTCGGCAAAAGATTTTGCTGATATTAGCAATTTTTTTGCAATCACCCTCCTGACTAAAATATATATACGAGTAATTTAAAACATTTTAAACACTTGTTGAAAAAAAAAAATTAAAAAATACTTGAAACTTACAAAATTTTTTTCTTCCTCATACTTTAGATTCAAACTAATACAAAACGGACTTATGAGATACATTTGCCAAAAAAAAAAATAATATTTTCCATATCGCTGCCGTTTATTAAATTTTGAGAGCAGTAATTAAAAAACCGTGTTATTTTATACAGTTTGGGGGTATACCAAGCTGAAGTCAGAGCTTCAATAACGAATATCACAAACTTAAAAGGAATTATCGTAATTTTTCAAAATATATGCTTTGTACGTCTTAAGTTCACAATAATAATTTAATTTGGCTAGCGTCTTAGTAAACAGCACCTCTACGTTAAAAAGACATTTTAAATTGTTAAACGCAAAAATGATATGAACTTTTAATAACTTTGCTAAACTTAATTATTTTTTTTATAATAACAATGTTAAGTTTTCTGTGATCTTCTTCTATTGAATATGTCCAATTTAGTTTATAAGATACCATGCAGGGGTGAGTAATAAAGTATACGTAGTTACAACAAAGATTAAACTAAAAACTAGAATTGCAGGACATAAATATGATCAGAAATAAAATAAAACTACTTATACACAGAAAACTGCATTATCATTACACTGCAATAATTCTAATCATTATCCAGATTTTGATAATATATTAATTTTGAAGACAGAAAATAATTACAAGCACAGATATATATTAAAAATGTTAGAAATTATGAAAATACCATTTACACAACGCTTTAACTATAAGACGGATATAGAAAATATTGCACAAAATTACAGACAATTAGTTAAGAAAAACTAAGATCATTATTATGATGTTGAATAATATGTATATATTTCAATATTCTAGTTAAGATTTATTTTTGTTTTCTGTAATATTTTGATTTTTATTTATTTTTCTTTTTTGGAATATTTTTATTTGTTCATATTGACGGAAAATATTTTATATATATTTATATATGATTTCCCGCCTTTTTTAAAAAATTTGTTATATATTAATTCTTTTAATTATAAACACAAAATTTTATCAATCAAATTAAATAATTGTTCCCTGAAGAAGTCACCCAATGTGTAGACGAAATATTCGAAGTAAATAATTCTAATTTATAATAAAGTATCTTAAGCTCGTTTAAAAGAAAAATAATTTTTTTCTCATTTCGTTTTTTATAAAAAACATGACTTGACAACATATTTAGGCAAGAAATATATACACTATAAAGTACTATCATGTGCAAAATTCTGCTGTAGGTTAAATTATAGTTCGCAAACGATGAAACAAAATGAACACAGTAAATTCGGGAAAGCGTCACGTAAAAAAAATACTTTTTCAGAAAAAAGTATTAAATTTTGAAAAAATTTTCTTTTTATAATTACTCTTTTTTTTCTGAAAAAAGCAATTTTCTTACTTTTTTCTCCGATTTCCGTTACGCTGTTCCGCATTCACTGTGTTCACATTTTTTCGCATAATTTGCGTTCGCGAATAAAAATAAGAAAAAAAATAGTAGAAAGGGCGGAAAGGAGAGAAAAATTGGTAAAGCAAATGAAAATAAAAATTGGTTTTATATCGGCAAACACATAAGTTTTATTCCAATTAGATTCCTATTTTAATTCGTACCATTTTTAGTGAATTCTTATTAGATTTTGAGCAACTCTTTGATTTCGACACCTGTTGGTTTGAAATAATAAAAAGTGAAAATAAATAAAAATAACTAATATAAATTAGTGTATGTTTCTAAAACTACTAAAATAAAACTACTAAATTCAATACGTTGCAGGAAAAACTGCTAAAATTTTGTTGCTAAATATTAGTTAGATAAAAACAGCAAAAACAAATTTGTTGAATTTAGTTATATTTGAGCTTAAATTTAGATTATTGAAAGTAACAAAATAATCTGCGAAAATCAGCAAACAATTTGCTAAATATTAGAAGACAAACATTCATAAAACAATTTTGAATATTTTAAGGCTTTTCTTTTCGTTTTCATTTTCTTTTTAATGCAAATAATAATTAACCGTTCAGAAATCAGCAATCTATAATTACACTGTACAACACAAAAAAAAAAGTACAAGGTCCGACCTATAAATTTTGATAGAAGAGACAAAAAATAAAAGACATGTGTATCGGCGTTTTGAAAGTTTACATCTGGGTTTCATTTTTGGGGGAGGTAAAGTTTCCCCCAAATGCAAATTTTTTATTGTCAATCGGTATAGAAAATCGAGTAAAACTTACGCATTAAGGTGGCCCAAAACTGTCACATTTTAGAGCTCCCCCTGTTCCAACAGAAGAGTAGTATCACTTCACAGTTATTTCAACTTCTTTCTTTTTTGTATCACTGTGTAATGTAGTTAAAAATCATTACATTTATAAAGAAAACTCTAATATCAACATTTTTTAAAAGTTGTTTTAAGGTGCATACTTTCGAAACAGAAAAAAGCACTAACCGCTACATTGCAGCCAATTTGAAAGTTGTTACATTGTTACATTACTTATATTTGTGCTGGAATTTTACTGTTCAAGAATAGTATATTGTTTGGGTGTTATTTTCACGTTATAATCCGTAAAAAGTTAAATTTTTTAATTTAACGACTCAAATTTTATACGACAAATTGCAGTTGTGGTAGTTTTTTCTATCTAATAAAATTAAAATTTCGTTTTACTCCATTCATGCAGGTGTCAAATAACTTGTTTTCTAAGTGTTTTTTTTTTTTTTTTGTTAAGTAAAGTAAATTATCACAAAAAAAATTATAATTTTCCTGTTAATATGAAAAAAATATTCATGATCTATAACCGAACTAACCAACATCTCAATTTCGTTCATTATCATTATTTTAATTACAATTTGAGGGATTTCAAGTTCAAGTGAAAAAAAAGTAAAACAATTTGCTATTCTTCGAAACTAAGTTTTTTTTAAGCATATTTGCTTCCCAAATGATTTAAATAAAAATTAAAATTGAAAACCGGTTAAACGACTAAAAAAAACCGGTTTGTCAAAAACCGAAATTTGGTTCAAAAACCAGTGTTTCTTGTAATCAATTATCCATTTTGGAAACACATGGTTAATGGTTTTTAGTTTGAATATTTTCTATCGCAAAAATACTTTTGGAAACTGAAAATTTTCTGTTTAAATCTGAGAGTGGAGAACTTTTCTTGAATATATTTTAAACAAAATATTAAGTTAAAATAATTTAATTTAAATTAAAAAAAAAAATTATTTAAATTTGATTTTAAAAATATCAAATATTGTATTTCTCTTCCAAAACTTACCAAACACGTCATCAATATTACTAAGAATATGATTAAAATATTGACGGGTTTCCATTATTGGTAGTAAATTCTAATATATAATCATATCATTATATACAGCTCTTTAAGTTTAAACAATCGTTAGTAATTTTAAAAACTGTAAAATATCGATTTAAGTTAACAACACAAAATAATATTAGTATTGTTATGATAGTCTATACACTGAGAGAACTTTTTGCATGATATTAAACACTTTCTACATTTGCTTAATGAAGTATCACTGGAAATCATCCACTCAAACGTTTCATTAAATTAATGCAGTTTTCCATAAAATTTTCTGAAAAACTTAAATTTATTTATTAAAAATGGTTTAATAACTTTTAAGAAAATTTGCATTCAAGTTGTGAAGAAAATTTTATAAGTTTAGTGAAAAAATATTCGTCCAGGAAAACTTTCTCTGTGTACTAAAGATAATATGCATTTAATATAAACAAAATCAAACATGTCAATGTGTGTGTTTTAAAAATTCCATATAATAACATTTAAAAGTTTGTTTTATAGTTTCTAACGATGTAGTTTTAGCGTAACGACCGTTTAAGTAGACTTTAAAATAACAACTAAATAAAATAATACAAATCAAATCAAACTAAACTAAACCAACCAGTCAAGGCAAGTCAGAACAGGCCCATTAATATTCCATATACAATGACCCCCAATGAACAGTCATAAATTGGGGCAAGAAAAACCAACGGATATTAAAAAAACAACAAAAAAAAAAAAGGTTAAGGTTGAAAATAACATCACGAACGACAACAGACAAGTCAAACACAATTATTAATTTAAAACACAAATAATTAAATATATTATATGAGCAAAAGAAATTTAAATTGACAATAAAATAATATGAGAAAAAAAATTAAGTCAAAAAGTCAGGAATAGCCACAAAAAAATCTGTTCATTTTTTAATGGCATGAAAATTATATCATCCATTCCCTGAGAGAACGTTCAACAACAGTAGGTTTTTGGCCACCAGTCTTTTGATATTGTTAAAAGATGGCCTATGAGTCATTCCAGGTCAGACCGTAAGATTTTTGCTAAACATTTACTTTAATATCTCTTTCAAAATTTTAGTACGTATTCTTCATTAAAAAATATTTTACATTTTTTTCAACAAGTTATATGCATTTGAAACACGGGTAAAATATTTTTTAATGTTTAATACGTCTGGCAAATTTAAAGTAAATCGGAAGAGGCGTTGTAAAAAATGTGTTTGGTCTGACATGGAATGACTCATCTGTAGGATGTCTATTATTCACTACCGTTTTTACGAGGGTGGATCAATAAGTCTGTGACTTTTTGAACCTCCCCTTGTAGTTATATAAAATGCAATACCGATTCCATCAGGCACCACCTGTTAATAGACTACTGTCAAATTTTGAGCAAGTTCCGTCATTTACTTTGCGTTTAACAGATGTTCAATACATACAACCTCGTGGATTTTTTTAAAAATGAAAAAGAGAATTTCGAGTTCACATTTAACATTATTTTTTGCGACAAAAAAAAACGTCAATCAAAACAACGAAAAGCTTAATAAATACTATTTAGACTCTGCACAATCGATTTCAATGGTAAAAAGTGGTTTACTGACTTTCGTTGTGGTCGCACAAGTACAAATGGCGCTGAACGTTCTGGACGGCCAATTGAGGTGAATACACCCGAAAATGTCGAAAAAATGCACGATATGGTGTTGGCCGATCGAAGAGTAAAAGTGTGTAAGATTGCTGATGCCATAGGCATTTCATATGGCAGTGTGGTTTCGATTTTTAATGATCAGTTGGGTTTAAGAAAGCTGTCTGCAAGGTGGGTGCGCGCGTTTGTATCAATTGACCATAAACGTAATCGTGGACAATAAGGCTTTGGGATGCACGCGAGATAATCCACATCGATTACCTTCACAAGGGAAAAACAATAAACGGCGAATATTATGCCAACTTGGACTGATTTAACTAGGATTAAAAAAAAAATGACCCCATATGCCCAAGAAATGCCTATTTTATGGACCTCGAAAAATCCTATTTTTTTAAAAGGGATACAAAAGTTGAAGAAACGTTGTACAAAGTGTATTGAGCTAAAATTAGAAAAATATTTTTGTTTTTTTTTGCAAAAAAAATTGTGTTTCATTCAAAAAGTCACGGACTTATTGATCTCGTACTTCCTTAATATTGTGTCAACTCGCGTTTCTATTCGCATGTTCATTTTTTTTTTAAATCAAAAAAATGCTAAAAGTAGTGTACCATATTTCCCAAAGTAGTTGGAATATTTCAAACATTTAAAAGGCATAAGAAAGTTGAAATTGTCTTCATTCAGATATGTAATTACAAAACAAACACTTTTTTGCGAAAATACGTTCATAAAGCAAATGCAATTTTTGACTGCATTTAGCACTGTAAAAGTTTATAATTTCTTTAATGGATAAAAACTTCAACTTTTTTAGGAGCAGAATGCTATTTTTAAAGATTTTTTCAGACTAGCTTCCTACATTTTTCCATACAAACATTTTTTTTAGTATTTTAAAGTTTTGTTTTTAATTTTTAGTTACATCAATTTAATCATAAAATTTAGATACATTATCTTCAGAAGTATATTGACTATTTCAATAATTCAAAAAGCGGACTAATAGTACAAAAAAAAATTCTGTAGCAATTGCAGTTTATTCTGTAACTTTTACAGACCTTTTTAAAAAAACCGTTGTTATATATCCCTCTGTGCAGCACTAGAATGAGGAGAAAAAAAACTACAAAAGGCTTTCGAATCTGAAATAAAACATTTAAAATTGGATCCAATATGGCGACGTTTTTTTTGGTTTATCAGGAATTTTTTGTATTGTCTGATTTAAGTGAATGCATAGAAAAAACTGCAATTTTATGTAATTGTTTATTAAGAATGTAAAATCGCTTACCAGAAACTAAAATAAAAAATTAAAAATGGGGGATAAATTCCAATTCGATATAATCGGTGTAGTATAACTATTCGCCCAAAAACCGAATAATTGCAGTATTCGGCAGAATTGTTCGGTTAAACGAAACTAGCTTAAAATATGTACTTTTAATATTAAAAATTGAGAAAATCAAATTCTTAACAAAATATTTTTCACTAAAATGACAAAAGCGCTTGTTGATATTAGCTTGAGATGATTTTTGCACGTAGAAAAGTAATATAGAACAAAGTACAATGATTTTAAATTTATATGATAGTAAATAAGATTTTTAAATGACAATATGACGCTTATGAAAATAATGAAAATTAAATGTAATGAAAACAATTAATGATTGAGCAATACTTTTATTTATTCGTTCTTTTTAAAAGTATTTTCAGTTTACACAGTACATGTGCTCCAACAGACGGTCCGCTTTTATAGGAAGATATTAAAAAAATTTCAACAATTTCAAATTTAATAGTGATTGAAAAAATCTGTTTTGTTAAAAAACCGAAAAATATGTTCAAAAAAAAAAAACTTAGTATAAATATTAGTAAAACAGTTGTCAATCTCTTTTTACCAGTATTATACAAATTTTTAGTATAAAGTCAACTTTTAGTAAAATTGTTTGCTAGTTTTATTTACAATTTAATAATTTTGGATACTAACTTAACTATTTTAATTTTAATAACTTTTGACACCGGATTTGCTTAAAGCAGCCAAAATAAAATTATTAATAATATGTATTTAAAAGCTAAAAATTATTTGATCTCGACAAAAGATAAGTACAAATTTTCAACTTTTTTGTGCACTTTAAATATTAACTGCACTCGGGGAGAAAATTTTCATCATGCTGATGTTTGTCATTAATTTTTCACTAATATTACGAAGTTTTCATACACAAATTGAAGTAAAATTCTTCATGATTATATAAAAAAAAGTTTCACAAACTTTGCGAAAATGATTTTAAACACGCAAAATTAATTTATAAATGTATTACTTTTAAATTTTAAAATATTAAAGTTATTTTTTAAGTTTATTTTTCGATCTTTTATCATAAATTATGATGTGAGCAAAATTATTCAAGTTCAAGACCATTTGTTTTTTGTTAAACAAAAAAGCGTGCAATATTTAAAAAATTCTTCATCCGCTAATTTAAAGCATACTTTATCTACTGACAGGTAATTACATGTTTCATTTTGCATCTTCAGAGGACCAATGTAGAACGGGTAGAAGATTTACATAAATTTGAAAGAAAAAGATCAACGCTTTACCCGTATTGTTTTATTTACCCGATGAGAAGTAAAAAACAAAATTGGAAGAATTGAACTAATTGAACTAATTCAAAAATAAAACATTTTTAACTAATAAACATAGTCTGCTTCAAATTAGCGGATGAAGAAATTTTTTAATTAGTAAATAAACATTGCACGATTTTTTATTTAACAAAAAACAAATGATCTTGGACTTGACTAATCTTGCGCACTTCATAAATTAATTTATTTTAATTAATTTTATTTTTTTTTTTATTTATATACGCACAGAGAAACATTTAGCAATTTGCCAACTGAAATTCAGTTACTACGACTCAAATTCGGTTATTATGAATTTCAGACGGTTGGAACAACTTTACATTAGTGTTCGTAACAAAGTTCGGTTAATTCAACAAAACTTTAGTTGCAACACCTAAAATATTAAGAAATGTAATGTAAATATTGTTGAACTAATTGAATTTATAAGTTGTTAACATTAATATACATTTTTCAATTTGGTTGGCACTTTATTTCTCTGTGTGTATCACAATTACTGCTGGCTTAAAATTAGCAAAACAATCTGTAACAATTACAGTTTACAGACTTTTTTATTTGAGTGTATATGATATTTCCAGATATGAATCACAACGTAATAGTCTCTGTTGATAATCTGAATACCACATAATAAATTCATTATTAGGACACCTAAGCGTATGATTGATAATTAATACATTAAGTATACGATTAGGTGTGCTTTTGAGAGCAAACAATAGACATTATGTAGTGTTATTTTTTTTTTTTTGTACTACAGATGACGCTAAGAAGCTCATTAAACATTTTAAAATGTTTCGATTGGATAGATGAATTGGGAAGGTTGGCAAAAAATCAGAAATTACACTACTCAACAATGTTCAGCTTTTTTTAGAACCTATCTTTGATATACATAGTTTTTAATAGACTTAGGGCTGCTAATTCAAACTATTTAAATTTTTTGTTCTAATTTGCAGTTCATAAAGTGTCGCTGTTCCTAAATTTACATCATAGAGTATTCGAATGGCTCGCATTTTATCCGGATCGAAACCCAATTGAGAATATTTGGGGAGTAGCAACCCGTCGTTTTTACGCAGAAATCCCTCAATATGAAATTATTTTTTATTTAAAAAAAACAGTTATTTATGTGTGGAGATCTATAACGGAAAACCTTTGAATAAATCTGTTACACAGGATACCTTATCGAATTTTCGAGTTGATTTACAAAAAAAATGAAGCCTTACACATTATTAACCCATATCGTCCCAATGTTCAATTATTCGAACAGTAAATATCACGCGTTTTTATATTTTTTTTCTCTCTTTTTAGTCAAGACTCAGAACTATTTTTTTATACAATTAAAATGTAAATATAAAAGTTCTATTAAATGTTAATATAAAACTTCGTACCCACTTCACTCCCCCTTTTATAAAAACAAAAAACAAAAAAACTCTCTGAGTTAAAACTGCTGCTTTAAAATATTTTTTATAAATATTTGTAAATTTTGATTTATTGAGTTAAGTGTATTTATAGTCATGAAACACTAATTGATTTTGTTATTTCTTTTTAAATGGTAAAATAAAAAATATATGAATTTCGTTTTTGTTAAATATTATTAATTTTCCATTGGTTTTCCATTTATGTCGTTTAAACTCTTCTACCCTTTTTTTAACTGACGAAATTTATTGAAATTAATGTGTAATATAATGATGTTCGTTGGTAAGCTCATAGCTTCAGAACAGCTGGACCGATTTGGGTAATTTATTGTAAGTTTAGAAGTAGTCTGAATATGGTTCTAAATAGTTAAGAAAACTTTAACGGAAAATTGGAAAATTCGCGTAAAACTGAGAGCATGTTTTTATGAATTTTTTGTGGAAATCAATGGAATGGACAATAATAGAAGGAGTTGTCGTATTTGCATACAAATTTGCATGCTGGTTTATTTTGTCACCATTAGAAATAGACATAATTTTCGAGAAAACCTGCACAAGAATACACACTTCTCCCTTATATCCTAAATTTTGAATAGAAGCTACAATTCTCATTAATATGTCTGTTCTAAGAATAAATTATGTATTTTTTGTGCCAATTTATATTTCAGAACGCTATAAATCCTTTGAAAAACATCCGACTATTCTACATTTTTTTTTTTTTGATTTTGTCAAAAATAAAAAAGACGTTTTTTCCCCAAATTGTTTGCAAATAATATGCACCAAATAGTATGCACCATTCCGCACACAGAAAACAGTTTTGTAGTTGCAACCGAATTTTTTGCCAACCGAGTTTTTTGCCAACCGAATTTTTGTGGTTCCACGTACTATCACTATTATTCAATTTTAATACTCTTTTAACAACCGACATTTATTTACAAATTTTGCATTTTTATTGGAACAATTTGTGGCAGTCAATTGCACACGATAAATCCCGACTCATTCAATTTAATTATTGTAATTTGTTAACCCTAGTGAGCAGAAAAATCGACAACATAAAGTGGCATCACTAACATTGTTAGCATTTTCTTATTCATTCTAGAAAGTTCTTTTTTATTAGTACAAAAAACCAAGACTTTATATTTTATCTTTTAAAACTTGTCAAATAAAATAAATAAATAATTATAAAATAACAACAATAAGAACGTGTTTTAATGGTTATACTAAATATTAACCATAAATTCAATATTTAATGTTTATGGACTATAATATTCTATAAATAGTTTCACATGCGTTAACCCATTCCTGCCTATTGGGTATTTAAATACCCAAAAAGGAGCCATCTTAAAAAAATGTATAGCTAAAGCCAGAGTTGCATCAAATTGAGTTTTACAGGTAGGTGGAGAAAGGATAAAAATACTTTAGGAAAATGTCGGTGTAAAATTGGGGGTTGGTAATTATCCGTTCAATTGTCTGCAAATTTACATATTCTGAAAAATTGAAAGAAAGAATTGAAATTGCCTCTGAAAAATTGGAGGAGCGACACATCGGAAAACTTTATTGTTGGCTAATAGTGTTAGGTACTCTTTAAAGTGCAACAAATTTGTAGCTGGGTAGGACCACTCACTTGGGCTACAGGTATGATTTCATGACATGACCATTAAAATACGTATTTTACAGTTTTATGAAGTACCCTTGCTTGAAATATCGATCATTTTCAAGTAAAAATGAATTGTTTTACATGAAAGAGCATAGCAAAATAATTTAATTAAAAAACCACAGAGGAATTATTTTATATCAGTGGTTAATTCATAAGTCCCAAGTATGGGAAATCGAAAAGAAAATTTTATCAAATAACTGCCAAAACCTTAAGTAAAGAATGTGTGAAATTGTATCTATATTGGACAATGGAATCGGGGGTCAGGCATTAATGGGTTAAACAAAAACTATTTTATTAATACAAAAATTATGCGCCTCGAACTGGGCTTGAACCGGCTAAACCCAATTGAAATATATTTTTTTCAAATTTCAACATTGAATATTTTCTAGTTTCAAATTTAAATATTTGTCTAACAATAGATTTGTAAGTACAATAGAAATCCGGTTTCTAATGTCAATATATTATTAGAGTTACCAAAACTATAAAAAAAAATGTATATTATTTTAAAATTATTATAGTAATAAAAAAAAATCTTCTCTGCGAACTGGGCACGAACCGGCGACCTTCTGCTTGTCAGGCAATTACTTTACCTCTAGCGTAAACTCAATTTGAATTTTTATTTTCAAATTTCTAACTTGAATATTTTTTTTCTTTCAAGTTTAAATATTACTGTCTAAAAATAGATTTGTATGTACAACATAAATTGGGTTGCTAATTTTAATATTTTATTAGAGTTGCTAAAACTATTAAAAAACTGTATATTATTTTAAAATTGGTAACGAAAACTCATATTTTAGATGGAGTGATTGTTTTTTGCATGCGAAACTAATATTCGATTTTAAATGCAAATATTTTATTCAGTGGATAAAATCTCCGAAAAGTGGTTGGTTAGTGGTATTAAAGGTAATGTAGAAGATAATATTCTTTCAATATTAAATAGGAAAACCAATATTTTGAATGATGTGACTGTGTTTTCGTTAATTTTATATCTTTAATACTCTCTGCGATATAAATTTGTTTTTATTTGACATCAAATTTATAGAATATATAATTCTCAGTGCTTCTTTATTTAATTTTTACTAATTTTTCTATTATTTTAATTTTTTTAGATTACTTTTCACTCTTTGACACATAGCATTCCGATGTACATACAAAAAAAAAAAAAAAACACATGAGATAATAAAAACAAATAATATACAGATACAACTCTGTATTTCATTTATCTGATAAACAAATAGCTGTATTTTAGTTCTCTTATTGTTTACAGTAAAAATTTTCAGTTTTCATGGAAACAACTAAAAATTTAACTAAAAGTAAAGTTTTTTTGCTGTTTTTATTGTAATAATAGTTACCAAAACGATTCTCCTAGCTTAATTGATCATTTTAACAAAAATACTAATATACATTTTAAACTGTATATTTTGATGAAAGCAACAAAAATTTTTGCATTGCTGATTTCAGAGGGATTTGGTTTTTATTTGCATTAAAAAAAATTAAAAAAAACAAACAAACTTATGATGTGAGCAAGATTATTCAAGTTCAAGATCATTTGTTTTTTGTTAAACAAAAAACCATGCAATGTTTATTTAATAATCAAAAAAATTTTCTGTCCGCTAACTTAAATCAGACTTTATCTACTGACAGGTCCTTACATGTTTCATTTCGCGTCACCGAAAATCATCAGAGAACCAATGTAGAAGGGGTAGAATATTTTTGCCCAAATTTTGAAGGAAAAAGATCACATTACCCGTATTGTTTTATTTACCCGATGAGAAGTAAAAAAAGCAAAATTGGAAGAATTGAACTAATTCAAATCAAAAAATAATATTTACATTTTAAATTTTGAATCTCGCTCCTAGACGAGGACAAGAAATTCTCATTGAGTTTGTGATTTAACATAACAAATATCTCTAGAAATTCTAATAACAAAGTCCCCTGAAGATTTCCTTGGGCAGGAATGAAATCCGGATAGGGACACGCCTACAGCAGATTGTTTTTCACAATTTGTTAAATAAGCTTTGGGACTTTAGCACATTTAATTACTATAAATGCAATTAATGTTTATCCCGATGAAATTAAATTTAAATAACAAATATGCAGGTGCTTGTGCAAATTTAAATGTAACTGACACTAATAGAAAACATATGATTTTCTATTGTTGATTTACTTGAATAAACGTCACTACATTGCTAGGTCTGTCAAAAAACAGAGTAGTATTTGGAAGATGACAAAGCCAATTGTGATAATATTTTGCTGTGTTTTTGTTTTTTCTTTGATATTTTAAATTTTGAATCTCGCTCCTAGACGAGGACAAGAAATTCTCATTGAGTTTGTGATTTAACATAATAAATATCTCTAGAAATTCTAATAACAAAGTCCCCTGAAGATTTCCTTGAGCAGGAATGAAATCCGGATAGGGACACGCCTACAGCAGATTGTTTTTCACAATTTGTTAAATAAGTTTTGGGACTTTAGCACTTTCAATTACTATAAATGCAATTAATGTTTATCCCGATGAAAATAAATTTAAACAACAAAAAAAAACATTTTTAATTAATAAACATTGTTCGTGTATAGGCTAGAATCTCTAGTCATAATACCCTGTGTTGTTATTGTTTATTAAATAAGCACCAACGCTTTCTGACGCCGTACTCTACAATTTTTTAATGTTTTACTTTTAAATTTTAAAAAATTTAAACCAAAAGTTTACTTTTCGATCTTTTATCATAAATTATGATGTGAGCAAGATTATTCAAGATCAAGTTTTTTTTTTTATTCAAGTTGTTTTTTTAATGTTTTACTTTTAAATTTAAAAAAATTAAAACCAAAAGTTTATTTTTCGATTTTTTATCATAAATTATGATGTGAGCAAGATTATTCAAGTTTTTTGTTAAACAAAAAACAAATGATCTTGAACTTGAATAATCTTGCTCACATCATAATTTATGATAAAAGATCGAAAAATAAACTTTTGGTTTTAATTTTTTAAAATTTAAAAGTAAAACATTAAAAAAAAAATTTTAATATTTTTAATTTTTTTTATTATTTTTTGTCTTCTAATATTAAGCAAATTTTTTATGATTATGTTGTTACTTTCAATTAACAAAAATTTAGTTCAAAAATAGATAATATTTGTAGATTCAACCAATTTACTTTTGCTATTCTTATCTAACTAATATTTAGCAAAAAAATGTGTAAATTTTAGCAGTTTTTTTTTTGGAAAGTAGATTTTAAGTTATTTTCAGTAGTTTTAATAATAATGTTTACTAATTTTTTTTATGTTATTACTTTTTATCTTTGATATTTTTCACTTTTTATTATTAATTTAAAACAACAGGTGTCAAAATCGAAAAGCGTTTCAAAATCTAATAAGAATTCGATCAAAAAAGTCGCAAATTGGAATATGAATCTAATTAGAATAAAAGCTAATATGTTTGCCGATTCACAACCAATTTTGAGTTTCATTTGCTTCACCGTTTTTGCTCTACTTTCCTTATCTCATCCTTGTTTCTTCTTTTCTTTATTTTCCCTATTTTCCTCTTTAGCTCAATTTTCTCATTTTTTCCTTTTTTAATTTTTCCAATTTTCGATTTTGCTAAGGAGGGGGATTTCTCTATCCCTCCCCCCCCCCCCTTTGAGCCACGCTTTACTTCAGAAATATATATCTCACTTTAAACTGGGCTTTATTTCGAGAAATAATTAATTGCATTTAATAATGTTGATAATTTGAAGACTATAAATTTTTGTTCTCAAAAATTTACAAATTATTGGCTTACCCAGGCGTATGATTGATTTTAATACATTACGTATACGTTTGGGTGTGCTTTACTGAGCACTATAAATTATCTAGTGATATTTTTTTTTTTACTCAGATACCAATAAGAAATTTGAACATGTTGCAACATTTTGATTGAAAATTTTAATTGGTATAGTTGTCAAATATCATAAATTATTAGCAACGACTATGTTTGTCAGAACTAATATGTTTTCTGTTGTAATAATTTAACAGTTCATGCGAATAAGGACGAATAGACCACTTTTTCGCAAACACTTTTTTTTGCATAAATGCATTTTATTAGCAGAGCCCTACAATCCTATGCAGAAATTTTTGGGGAAATTTTGACTTTTAAGGCTAAAAAAATGACTTTGAAAGTGCAATAATTCGTATATTTTTATATATTTTTTTAAATTTGGAGTGAACTAACGCAAAATTTTGACTAAATACAACACAAAAACATACAAAAATTTTACTTTTGGTAACAATGTGTTAAAAGAACATTACGAGGAACAAACCACACTTATTATATTGGCACAAAATGTTACCGTTCTTGAGTTATAAGACTTTAAAGTGTGGAAAGCAAAAAGAGCGAATATCCATCCTTAACAAAATATTATATAAAAATTATTTAGCTGCGAGTTTAAAATTGATATTAGCTAAAATTTGAAGTTGTACACAAAAAAAACAATCTTAGCACATACAAACAAATTAACCAGATTTGCGAAAAAAAAATCTTCAGTGTTACCGCGCAATTAAGATCATATAACCACGAATACATGGTCTAAGCATATTTTAACCGTCTTCATCAAATCAAAATCAAAAAATCAAATCAAATGGCAGGAATATTAAAAAAAAAATTAACAAAAAAATTTTTTTTGCATGTCCTTGCAATCCTTAAAAAGTGTATCCTTGAAGTCCTTAAAGTGTTACAAACAAATACCAACCATAGTTCGTCAAGTTTTGCAAGTCTCATGAAAATGTAGTCAAAATCTGCTGCAAAATAACACATTTTTATTCAAATTTCAATACATTTTTTTGGATATTCGCCCTTTTTCCATTTAAGCAAAAATTGAAGTCCAATTTTTGGCAAGTTCTCTTTCGAATACCTTACTAAAATTTTGTATATAGGTAGATGTGACTTAAATCTTTAAGCTAATACCAAAGAGTTGACAAAAATATTATTTTTTAACCGTTTCCTGCGTTTTTATTGTCCCCTGTAAAATTCTACAAATGGTCTATTCGTCTTTATTCGCATGAACTGTTCAATTTTATTTAAAATACTAAATTAAAATAAAAATCAAACAAATTTTAAATCAATTTTAAAAAATTAATTTTTAGATTTTTACAGAAATCTAAAGGGATCAATTAAAGTATTATTGAGTTTGGATTAATTCTGCAATATTTTAGAAAAATCTCTCATTCTAAACATCGAACAAAGAATATTGTGATATAATGTAATTGTTAAGCAAAATGGAAAATATTAAAGCGTGTAATAAAAATTAAATTAAATTGTGATTGAAAAACTAAAGAAAGTAAAAATAAATAGATTCATAAATATTTTATTGGTCAATATAAAAACAACTGCATAGAGAACACCTGCAATTTCTTAAAATAAAAATAACTTGAGTATTGCCTTTTTCGTGTATCATAATAAATTTGTAACGTTTATTGAAAATTAAGCGTTGATAGGGACAGAAAAAAACAACCCTATAGGCAGTTATATTTTGTAAATAAAAACAAGCCATATAATAAAAAAAAGGGCAACAATAAAAATATAGTGAATTTAAAAAGACCACCTTATTTTTCATTTAAAGCACGAATAAATATTCACATAAACACATAAAAACATTTTTAACAACAAAAAAAAAACTACGACAAAGTTATTAAACCCCTCCCTCAATTTTGTCGTTTAATAATTAATTTAAATTTCAAATTAATATTTTATAACAATGACTAGTTATTTAACCCAATTACCTTGATCACTTAACAGTTGTGTTTCCAATTCTTCGGCACCAAAGTTTTTCAATAGTTGGCCATAATTTAACGAATCTTTAAGAGTTTCATTACTCAGGTATTCCTCCGGCGTGTGACCCATCTACATAAGAAAGGTAACAACAATTTGAATTAGTTGTCATGTTATCGAAATAAATATTTCATAATAAATAGCGTGTTAAAGATATAATTATATATTGTCACCATTTCTAAAATTTGTTACAATGTTAATTTATTTATTATATTAATTATAAGTCATGTGTTATTTCTCATAATATTAACAGTTTGAAACAATAGTTATTATAAGTTGTATTTTGTTAAAATTTCAAAGGATAGTTTTAAATTTTAAGTTACCAAAACACATGTGACTCATATAAAATAACGTGTTTTAAAAAACTTTTTTTGTTAACAATAGTCCGGTCAAAATAGATATTTCAAATAATAAAAATTTTGACAGAGCTGAATTTTGGTACAGACCTAGTGTACACCATTACAAATAAAATACCAAAAGCCCTAATCAATCCCTAGCCTGCGATAAAAAAGCTATTCAGGGTGAAGTGCAAAATTTTCGGGTTTTGAATTTTTCCCGTAAATGGTAAGTTTTATCAAAAAACAAAAGGTCAGACAAAAATTATATACAATCAAAAATAAAATAAAACTGTAAAAAATATCACTTTTTTAAGTATATATAATATTTTTGGTCTTCAAAGTTTAGTAACGTCATGACGCTTGTTAGGAAAATATCCTAGCCACGTGTTTGAATTCTAAGAAGACAAAAATGGGGCAAAATTGATAATTAACAGTTTTTTTGTTAAACCTCTGCCTATTCTGGAGACTCTAGCTTTTATAAAACATCGGGTTCTGCTGAGCCAGATCGAAATACTATTATCTGCCTGGCAAATATTTTTGATTTGAAAGCTCGTTATAAATTAAAAATACCACTAAAATAATCCCAATATATAAAAACTAATAAAACTGCAAATCATGAAATTATCGACAAAAATTGTCCTTATACTTTAGAAATAATACGTTTTTTCTAAAAAATAAACGTTTTTTCTAAAAATTATAAACACTATTAATTTTTAAATCAGACTAGACTAGTTTCTGCCTTTTTATGGACAGGCTCATCAGTGATTTTCCATTTAAATTGTATTATTATTTGTGTCTTATAATTGTCAGATTGTCTCTATATGATAAATTTTTCAACAACCTGCTGCTGTAAGAATCAAACCTGCGCTCATCTGACATTAGAATCGTAACAATACCAAGACATGACCGTTTAGAGATCACACCCAAGTATTGCCTTGAATCTAATGCAGCTAAATTTCAGTGTTCTTTCCTATTCGCTTTTTCTGTTATTGTATATTATACTCAGAAGTGACAACACTAACAACACAAATATTCTATTTTTAGATTTTTTGTTTATTTTTCTAATCTCCTCCGTCTCTGTTCCACAATGTTATCAGATTGACGTATGGTTTTTAAGTTCAGGGTTGACAACTTTTGCGTTTTTTAAGTTGAGACATCGCCACAGGGCAAATTTTATAATGTATTTTAGTACAGTGTTATATTAACGTCCTATAGACAGTCGCAATTAATTTTTAATTAATATGCATTTGACAAATTTTAATTTAGAAATGTTGAGGTTAAGAAGAAGAATATTTCTTATACTTTTTTTCCATTTCTGAGATATAGCGATTCTAAAAGTAGAAGGAGTTGTATTCTATATAATTTGCACACATTTCCGTATAGGGTTCCCAGATGGCCTTAATTTCTGTTGATTTGCAAGAGTTTTTGATGCTTATCAAGAATCAAGTAAAACTATGTTCTGTTAAGAATTTTCAAGCCCCAACCAAAAAAAAAATAAAAAAAAATTTTTAAAAGTTTTTCTTAAATTTTAATCCTGTAATTGGAATTTCAAAATTTAAGCATGTGATGTTAGTTTATATTCCACAGATTTTATTTTTTATTTTATTTTATTAATTAATAATCATATAATTACAAATTATATACTATTACCCTAACCGAGCACTAGATACTATGGCCTTCGGCGCGTTGTAGCGAAAACAGACCAGTGCCTTTGGTGGGAATCGAACCCACGACCCCCGCACAGATAAGCCAGCATGCTATGAACTAGCCTACCGGGGCGCACAACCACAGATTTAATTTCAGCGAAAGAACCATAGCTTTAATATCAAAATTCATGGAAAATTCAATATGAAATACACACTTTTTGACTTTTTAATCTTAAATTAATTTTGTACGAAGAAAATAAAAAATACATTTTTGACATGCAACACTCAAAATTGTTATTTTTAAGAAATTGTCTTTCCGTTAACTAAAATTTTATTTATATTGATTATAAAACATGTCTTAAACATACTTTCAAGTTTTTAGTAAAACTTTATTAATTAAGATTTGTCACAGACTCCATATTTTTGAGGCATATTTTTGACATTATAAAATTTTATTAAATTGTATATTACCTGTAAAAAAAATTAAATTAAAAACTGTAAAAATATAAAAGCTATAAGCATTTCAAATCAGTTAGTCAAAGTTGGCCCACCCTGTATATACCTTATGATAAGAAATTAAATAACTCGTTTAAATATTTTTTTTTGTATTGATTTAGAAAATTAGTTTGAAGCTTTTTTTTCAATATGACCCAAAATAATGTTATTAACACAACATTGTCCACGTCGTGGTAATATGCCAAAAATGTGCACTGATAATAATCCATGCGTAAAATTTACGAAAAAATGTCAAAATAACTAATTTTTTTTTGTAAAATAAACGAAAATTGTTACATTTTACAAAAGTTTTTGTAGTTTTGACAATAATTTCGTATATATATGCATGGATTATTATGAGTGGTGGTTATAGCTAACGTGACCAACTGTTTTTAATAAATAAGAAGGATTCGGCGGACTGAAAAGCGGGATTTTGTAACAAAAAGCGGTATATTTAAATTTGTTTATCTAAAACTGAGAACTTAAGCAATTTGCTATTTTTTTATTTAACCTATTTTGTTTACGCGCATAGTGTAAACAGCCCACTGACAGTGCTAATGGGCTGTTCTATGTTTTTAAGTTCTTAGCGCTTCACGCTCTTTTTTGTTCATTACTCCTGTAACCCCCATACGCAAAGTAAGTTGATTAAACTCCCATTTTCTAATTTTTTTAATAAAACCATAATTATAACGATTTTTGAAAAGATCATTAAACCCGTTTTTTTATTTTCCAAATTTCGGACAAAATATTTCGAGAAAACATATTTTATAAAACTCATCGAGCCCGCTGGAATTTTGACGAAATTTGGTAGAAGGATAGATAGGTAGAAGGATTATAAACTTTGTATGTTCTTAACGGGTTAATAAATTACCATTTTTATTTATTCCCCAAATAAGTATATTTAAAACTGTAATACACAATTTAATTTATCGGACTTTACCGATTTTTAAGAGATTTTAAAAATATTCGTGTTTATAGACAATTTTGCAAAGTTGTAAACTGACAAAACTGTAGAATAAGTTTTTAAAACTATATTGTTTTTTGGAAAACTAAATATTTTCTAGTTTTTCTCATTAAAACAGAAAATGGTGTAATTTTCTACATATAAAAGTTTCCGAAAGTTCGTGCTCCGATCTTATAAACTTACATAAAAAGTATTGTGGGCTTTTTCAAAATTTCAACCTACGGGTCAAAAGTCGGGACATCAGAATTCGTTTTAGAGGTATGGTTCCTTCGGCTAAGTTTCTTATTTTGATCCCTAGAATACGATTTTCCTTGAACGTTGAGCGATTTTTTTGCCTCCATACAAATCGACCCGGCCTAATCAGTATGCCATTAAATTTTATTTTAGGCTCTAAGGAAGTGAATTAAAGTTCTAAAGAACGTAATTATAGTTCATTACAAATTAAATGTAAACTTTTTTCCATAAATGTCCATACAAAATATTCGAAAAAGTTTAAAAGTCTGGAATTTGGAACATTTGTTAGTGTCATCCATACACAACGATCCAGCCGTGAGCATATCAAATCGGACTACATCTATTTTCTTCATACGATTTTGAAAAACCCTAATATACATATATAGCTAAATTCGCGGAGGCCATTCGAAAAAAACGCAGAAATATGAGTGTCGCCATGCTAACAATAGAGTAGACAGATGTTGTTTAAGGACATACGGGTAGACTGAATAAGAGACTGAGTTTCTTTTGAGTTTATGTTCTCAGAAGTATATGGTTTATACGTATAAGAGACATATAAGAATTTTTACTTATTTAAATGTATATACGTTGCATATGCGGACAGATTATATAGAATATAATTCTTTCAACTTTTAGCATCGCGATATCTCCGAAATTGTGACTCTTATAAAAAAAAATGTTCAGGAAAAATTCTTGTAGATAATTTTATGATCTACGATTTTTTTCTGATCTTGTTTTTGATAAAACTTACTGTTTACGAAAAAAATCAAAAAAAAAAACGAAAATTTTGAAATTTGACCTAGAAAAACTTTTTTTGCAGGCATGGGATTAATGGGGCCTTTTGTTATTTTGTTTGTAATGGTGTACCCATGGTCTGTACCAAAATTCAGGTCTGTCGGAAATTTTGTTATTTGAACACTATTTTTCTGGCTAATTTGACCGGACTACAAACTAAATAACTATTATGTATGTTTGAAGTTGGGAATTAATTTTTTTTTAATCTGGCAACAATTTTGAAATCGTTAGTTTTCGAGATATTTTATCTTTTAGATTTTTATTGAGTTTTGCCTTAATATTGTGGAATTGAATATACAATGATAAAAACGTTTAACGGTTTTATAGCTGAAAAGATTTTTAGAAGATGGCACAATTCTGACGAAAGTTGGAAATGATTATTTTAAGTAGCATCAAATAAAAAAACTGTAATTTTAAAGAAAACTTCACTTATTTTACGATAGCATGCCGTTTAGCTAAATTTAGCAAAACGTGTCTGTAATTATTAGTAAAAGTTAAAAAAGAAAAAAAAGTTAGAAAACTATACTAAAATTATATTTTTTTTTGGCATTTTTGTTATTTTATTTAAGATTAAAAAAATGTTCAACTCAAAAACTAAGTGTGTACTAAAAATTAGATTTTGTACTAAAAATCATTTAGAAGTCTGAAAATTGTGATATTAAACGATTTATTTATTTTTCTGATAACTTTTTTATTTGAGTGCATGGAAGACTGGGACAACTTAACCGAACTACTGGTGGAATATTTCTGTACTCCAAAAAAATTATTTTTAAAACAATTTAGATTTAAATTAATTGAAAAATTTGTAAATTTGAGAACCACGAATTACGAAATTTGAAGCTACATGGCCATATATAATCATATATGAGCATATATAAGAATCGTATACGAGCATATATAAGAGATCATGGGTGGTTATGTATAGAAAAATATATGGGAGTGTATGAACATGAATGCCCATGTATGATCATACACAAACCCATATATGTTCATATATATTTCGTATTTCATATGGGTAGTTAGAAAATGAATAATACAAATAAAATTGTAACATATTATTTAATTAGAGAGCACTTCCAAAGCAAATCCAGAAGGCATTGTATTAGTTTGTGATGTCCCACTTGATATGTCTCTTTTAAGCAGGTGAAAATGTGCTCTAAGAAGCAATAAATACATGGCTTCGAAGGCAATAGAAGCGCTTTTGTTGTGTGTTGAGAACATTAATGCTTCATTGTATGCATTATTCACTGCTTCAAAGAAGGCATTTATGGAAGCACAACACAATGCCTTCCCTAATTGCTTTATTGTATGCAAGGCGATTAAGCGCTATTTTGAAAGCATACAATTGTAGTTAGTGCTTACCAAATCGGGGTTATTTTTCGCTGGTATACCACTAAAGAAAAATTTCATGTGCAATTTTTTTATAATTTTGCTTAATACTTTTAAATGAAACATTGTACACATTTACATGTGGCCTATATTTGTAGATAGCAAAGAAAAAATTTCCAAAACTCAATTTTTTACCGCTTCCCACATTTGTAACTCTCCTGTAGTGCGATTCACTACGCTTTTTAAACCATAATTTTTTTCGTTTAAAAATGTTAACCACAAAAATAACCATTTTGCTATTCACTAACACTTTAAACGATTTTTTCTGGCGTTCAAAGTCAGCTGTTATTTTTAACAACACAAATTGTGGTTTATTAACAGCAGAGTTGTTGGTGTGGTTAATTTTTTTTTAGAAGGTTTTATTTATCGTTGTGCCAATATATAAAATAAATATAATGGCTTTGGAGTATTTAGCCTACAATTTATTGGAGAATGACCCAGTTAATAGTGCTCCTACAGTCAATTTGAATGCACAGAAATATAAAACTGTTTACCGTGGTTAAAAATAAGTTAGTGAATCGCATAGTGGTTAGTGCAAACATCAAAATGTGTGGTTAAAGATAACACCTGCTAAATGTGTTAAAAGTTAGTGAATCGCACTACTGGACACTTTGGATTTTCGATTTTATACAATTATTCGTGTGAGGCATTCAGATGTTGAAATAGAACTACCTACTGGGGAAATAAACAAGAATATATCAAGATGCATACTCACTCACAAGGAGAGTCTCTCGATGGGATATTTGCTATCCAGAGCTTCGAAAGAATTAATTAAATTTTTGCTTAATTCACAAAAAATTAATTCAGAACTAAAAAATTTTGTTATTTTATTCATTAGTCTCATTAAAAAACTTAAATTGGCATTGAATGAACTAATAACGTGAATTAATTAAATATTATGTTCATTCAACATTTTACTAATCGTATGAAGAAATTTAAGTATCATTCATTTGAAGTTTGACCTAAACACATAAACTAATATATAACACACAAGGAAATAAAAAGAATAAAATAATTGTTTTTATTATATACTAATATCAAGTGATTTTCTTTTGTATTATGTAAAAACTTTAGTTAAATGATGACACATTTCACTAATCATTTGACTAAATGAATGAAAACAAATGTTTCATCATTCACTCCTTTATTAAATGAATTAAGAAAATTTTGAATCATTCAAAAAAGAATTAATTCATATTATTTAAAGCTTCTGAGCATTAAGCTAAGAATTCATTCAATAAAAATCCTTTTTTGGAATGAAGTTTGAGGAAAATTTCATTCATTTTAGAAAATTAAATTAAAGAATTAAGCCTTTTCCACTTGTGTGGATACGAGATACAGGAGAAATAAAAAACCATTTTAGCGGCCCAATCTTACGAGTAAGGGTTAAAATGTGGGGCCTATATTCATATATTTATGTATGGAAACATGTCTGACACTAATGAAATTCAGATTTATTTATTTTTACGTTGAGTTGATGTACATGGGAAAAAAAATTCGATACCAAAATTTCCTATCTAGTGCATTATGGTTGACATTTATATAAAATATTGTTTATAAATTTCTTGAGAAAAAGCCGCATAAAAGCTGACATAACGAATGTCGGAAAAAGCTCAAACATCTCTTCGATTAAATTTAGTAGATATTAATATAGCTCAATCCAATTATAATTCGTTAACAAAATGCCAATTTTAATATCACTTAAAACACATTTCATTGGATAGCATAAATACTTGAAAGTTATCGGACATGTTTCGTATACCAATTAATGCGTCTTCGAAAGATGTTTCGTTTGAAAATGCAAAAACTTGTCTGAAACAATTTGAAATAAATTGAAAAAAAAAAATTGGGTATTTTTTTGCCCTAATTTTTAATCACTAAACACGAGATTGAGCCGGCTAAAGAAAATGTGTGTTCTTTATATATATTTTTTTATCACATACTCAAATTTCATTTAGATCGGTGAACACCAATCGGGAGTAAGTTTGAAAGTAGATAATTGAAGTAGACTTATTGGATTGAAATGGGACACAGCGATTGTGATTATCATATGTTGAAAATATCCCAGCAAAAAATTTCCAAAAACGTAAGCGGGTTTGTAATCAAGCATTTTGGGCAGAACGCATTCCTTACTAGATTACCTAATCGATTCTTTTAACAGGGAGTGAGACTAAAATAATTGATTCTTTAGAATTGATTATTTTTTTTTACCGAAGAACTATTTACTTTATATTTGTAAGAACTACATGCATTTTTTAATAAAGAAATAGTTCCATTGTAAAACTACGAAGTACTTACACAAAAAAAATAAATAAATAGTTCCCTAGAAAAAATAAGAAGTACTTACATTTAAAAAAAGAGAAGTAGTTCCATAAGCTAATTCAACTTTTACTAACACGTGATTCTCCTAGGTCACTCAAATATAACGATCTAAACTCATACGGAAATAAAATCCTAAAAAGTGAAACATCTAATTGTTATGATAACATGGGTTTGTCATAATTTTGGAGCTATAAACCACGAAAATATAAATTTTTCAAAAAAAAAAGAACAATTCAAAATTGAAAAACAAAAATATGACTCACGCACAGTCACCCTCGAAATTTTTTTTTACACTCACTCACTCACTCACTCACTCAAGATAACGTCAGTAATTTCAACTTCCACTCACAATTTTCTGCTCACGTGCGCTTCCCTAATTTATACCTAACCACAGTTTAACAAAATTTAGGCAACATGCAATTTCTGTTTTTAGTATTATTTTCCTGCAAGTAAAAATTTGTTTGAAAAAATATATGAGATAAATTCTTTAAAATTGTATAACTTCTTTTTTCAAAATTAGGAACTACTTCCAATAACGTCCTTTTATTAAAAAAAAAGTATTTGATTACTTCTTGAGTACAAAAAGTTATACATATAAGTTAATAGCATTGTTATTTTCTTTTAAGTAAATAATTACTTTGTTATTGAGTTCATGCTTTCTGGTTTAAATTTAAAGAATTGATTACAACACTACTTGCTTTTTTGACTCTATCGTTGGAATGAGTTTGGTATTGCAGTTACTAAATTTGGCAATGAGATATGTAAGCAAGTGTGGGCATCACCTTCTTTTTGGAATGTGTAATTTTTTCCTGGGATGCATCGTCACTACACACACGTAACAAATTCGGTTGTGTCAACCGATTTTCATGCAACCGAATTGATTCGGTTGCTGCAACCTCGTAAATTCGGTTGTCCCAACCAAATATAGTTTTCACAACGAAATTCGACTGCCACAACCTAAAGTTCGGTGGCACCAAACGGATTCAGTTGATACAACCGAATTCACACCGTTGTAGCAACAGAATCAATTCGGTTGGAAAACTTTGGATTTTTATGAGAGTGGGTGTATCCTGTTTTGGGAAGTGATTTTCTGTTTATGGACTCTGTCCATAAACTACCGTCTGATATTTTTGATTTCTCTAAGAACACTTTTCATTTTTCTCTTTTCATTTCAATAAATTTTCTTTCTTTCTTATGTTCTTCTTTCCATTAAAAAATATTTTCTGATCTTCATGGAATGGCAATAGCGCTTATCCAAATAATCCCCAACTAAGGTACTCAACTGTATGGAAGGGACCTGATCGGACGAGTTTCTGCTGATTTTAAGAGATTTACGTAATGCATTTTAAGGGTTCCACAAACGAGTGTTGTTTTAATTAAAAAGTTATATCCCAGAAAAAAAAACAAACAACTTTCAAAACAACAAATTTAAACAGTACAACATGAACTAGATCATGCACACAACAATGCTTTCTACTCCAAATAAGTTTTTTTAGAGTAGTAAACTACTGACTACATGGGATATTCAGTGTTTGAGCTAACTTGTAATTACTTCACTGAAAGGAAAAGCTTCTTTATCTTTATATTTATGAAATGTTTCACAGATTTTCGTTCAATATAACGTTTCATAATATCTAAGAAACATTTCATAAAAAACAAAATCAATTTCATCATATTTATGAGACGTTTCACTATATATATAAAGAATATTTTGTAATAGTACTTAAGGCTTTTATTATTTTTCTGTAGAAAAAAGATCAGTGAGACCATGATATGGTCAATATATTTCAAGTTGTTTATGAAATGTTACATAAATATTGATGAAATTCTTACATTGCATGAAAATCTATAAAAATTATTACTGGTTTCCTCAGGGTGTTCAGTAGGTTGTCCCAAAAAAAATAAAAATTTGGATTTTCTCAGAAGATCTTTCCTAATTTGGATACTCATAATGTAAAGTATTTTTGAGAATTTTATCAGATTTTTCGGAAGTGGTTTAGAGGTCGCGCAAACCGATTTTGTACCAAAAATCGAGCTTTTTGGGCTTTTATTATATTTTCGGCTTCTGAGTAAATATTCTTAAAGAAAATTTTCCGATCTTTAATTTAATGTGCATAAGTAATAAGTTTCGTCAGGGATTTTGCACATTTTGATACATTATATAACAGTTTTTGTAAATTTTCAACAAATATGAAAAAGAATACTTTATAACTTTTAAAATTTGTATGAAGACTAAAAAAACTAATGATGCAGTTTAAAAGATTATGAAGTTTTAAATAAATTAGCAGAAAAAACAATATAATTTTCTCTTACCGTTCTCGAGTGCCTTATCGTTTAATGCTTAGAAACCTACATGAACCAAGTAATAACAACGAATTAGTGAAAGGAAATTTAACAGAAGACATGATTGAAAATAAACAAATTCAGTGTTTTATTACAAAAGCCAGCCTAACTTTTTTTGAAGCCTGCAACATTTCTACTGCTCCAGAAAAATAGGAAAACAATAAATCATTTCAGGAAGCAAAACACAAAGTTCAACAATTGCAAGTTGTAAATGATGTCGCAGAATGTGGTGGGGCCTTTTCTAATAGTTATATCAATATCACAACTTCTGAAACAGACTTTCAGAGTTTACTGCAGGGGGTAGAGCAGCATCGCAAGAACTCTAATAAATGATTTATAACAAATCTATTTTTCTTTGTTTTTAATATAATTGTTATGTATGAGTGGTAAGTAACTATTATTTTATTTGTAAAAACATTTTCTAAATCCAATTATTTAAAGTTTAAACCAATTCAAACCTATTTCACACCTTATAGTATTATATATTTCATGCAATGTGTACAAAGCTTTAAAAGGGTATAACTCGAGAACGGTGAGAAAAAATTTCTTTTTTTTTCTGCTAATTAATTTAAAAAATAATAATCTATAAAACTGCATCATTAGTTTTTTTAGTCTTTATACAAATTTTAAAAGTTATAAAGCATTCTTTTCCATATTTGTTGAAAATTTACGAAAAACCGTTATTAAATTGTCAAAATGTGCAAAATCATTGCCGAAACTTATTACTTATGCACATAAAATTAAAGATCACAAAATTTTCTTTAAGAATATTGAAGCTGAGGAAATATCGATTTTTTACCAATTTTCACGAATAATATAATAAAAGCCCAAAAAGCTCGATTTTTGGTAAAAAATCGCTTTGCGCGACCTCTAAACCACCTCCGAAAAATCTGAAAAAATTCTCAAAAATTCTTAGCCTTATGAGTATTCAAATTAAGAATTATCCCCAACATTTTTTTTTAATGGGACACCCTAGTGTTCAGTGCCGTAGGATAAAGTATGGAGTGGTCTTTAAGCTAGTTTTTTGGAAGGTCTTATTTTCTGGGGAACCTTCAAACATTTTTAATGTTTTTAATATCGGAAATATTGCACGTAGTATAAAGTTATGCTTCAATTATTTGATTATACCTGCAATTTAAGGCTAGCTATAAGCAATGTCCCCAAATACGGGAACACACAACTTTTTAACATTTTCAGAATATGCTTTTAAGGTCAAAAGTTGAAAAATCTTGCCCATACCTAGAGCATCAAGTCTTTATACTGTGGAAAATCTTTCGGTATTCATAGAAAATAGAGATGGAATTAATTTAGTTGGCCTACACGCTGTGAAACACTAATTGTCAACTTTCTTATCGAAATTGAATAATTTGTTCATTTGCCTTGTTTGTTGGTTGAACCCTTTGTTGGGTTAATGAAACACACTTTTTTGTTTGTTTGTTAGTTTATATATTTAACAAGAAGCATTTATTTTGAACTCCTGGGCTCTTCAAATGTATTCCATTAAATTTTATAAAATTTAATATTGAGTACCCCTAACAGCTTCTCCAAAGTAAGCTGTACCGAAAATGGTTTCTTGAATATAAGTTTCGCCAGGTCTACCATCAGCACAACCTCTTAACAGTCTTGTATATACATCCACTCCCAAAACTATATAGTAAGGAGATTGAGCGAACCACAAAGGGTCAGCGTTGCGATCTCGTATGGCGTTAGTGTTACCCCGCCAATAGAAGTTTATATTATGACATGGAGAGTTGCGAACCTGAGTGTCCTCTACCAAACATAATACCTCAATATCAATTTTATCGATATAACGGTGGCACAATCGAATTGTGGTGCAGTCCCGTTGTATATTACATCCCAACAAATTGGCTTTACTGGCAGCAATGGAAGAGCGTTCCGCATTTGGATCAATGACTGCTCTAACTAGATTAGAACGGCCTTGAATATGGGGGTTAACCCGAACTAACGCAGTCATTTGGAACCAGATATGATAGGGTTCCAACGGGTGTAAGAAAGAGTTGTGTTTTTTAAAACATCTCCTACATCTATCGATACTTTGGCAGCCATCGATCTGATGAGTTTGCTCCAAACAGCAAATACATAAAAGATTGTCGGCTACCACCCCCAGACGTTGTTCCACTGTCATGGCCAAAAATCGAGTGCATTTTCGCATGGAGTGCAGGCAATCACATACTGGGCAACCGTAATGAGGGTTAAACGTCTTGATCTGCAAAATAGGAACTTTAGATTTTTGGAACACATAAAGTGATTTAAAGAAAGTTAGTCTAAAAAAAGAAAAGACTATGGCCTAGTTTGGAAAATTTACCAAATTATACAGTGGCCGTTTAATAACTAAATGTTGAGTATGAAGCGAAACTACAAGGACTCTTTCATCTAAGAGATGGTAAATTTTAAGCACCAGTTAGTGGGACAAAATTTTAGATACAACGAGATTGCTTGACTAATTTTAAAGAAGCGATATTAACATCAGCAAATGGGTAAATTAAAGTTAAACTTATGTCGGGCAAAGCACTCATAATTTGCCCTTGATTTTTTCCCATTTTATAAACAATATCGATAAAGACAATAAGCTAAAATGTTATCAAATTTATAGGATATTTCACTTTATGAATATTAAATATACGAATCACTGGACACTGAGCTAAGACGACCACTAGCACAACCAATTTTGTTTTTATAATAATACGGCAAAAATATTTGTGTATTCGTTGTGGTTTTATTGGTTCAATCACCAGCGCCATAAATATTAATTTGTAAATACTAAATACAATCTCTCATATATATCACCCTACGCCCTCTATCGGGCTACCCATACCAACGAAGAAAAATTACCTTTCAGAACTATTTAAAAAGAGCTTCAATATGTTTACCTACTCTTCACCAGATAGCTCTCAACAACATTTTAGTACTTAAAATCTGATGTTATAGTACACACTTAATGTTATTAATAAAATATTTAGTTTAGTTGAAGGTTTTTTATTTAATTTTATTACACTCCTATTAATTTTTGTTTAAATTTACACTATTTATAGTAGAAAACTGAACTCCTACCGTAAATTGGGTAAATTTACTCCACGTGTGTGCATGAAAAATATCACACACATGTTGTGTAAATTGGTGAGCAAAAAGTTTATATAGAAAATGCACACATTTTCGGTTTTTATTTAAAAAAAAAAACATACATATACACATACAATTTTTAAAAATGTAGTTTTGAATGCGTAAAAATGCGACAAAAATGCGTACATATACTACTGCAATGTTAATAGATTAATAAAGCAAAAAAATTAATAAAGATAAAAAAATGTTTTTTAAGGAAAAGTTTTAAAATTTATTCAGTGTCGCAAATTTTTAATTTTAGATTATTTCAATATTTTTTTTGTTTTTGGTAATTCCACCGCTCTGTTTTTCAACACGTAGGTGTGTTCCAATATTTTTGTTTTCCTCAAGCTTCATTGAAACTGCTGGTTACATATATCCTGAATATATTTTCGCCTCTTTTTGATTGTTACGTTTTTTCGTAATCCAAGGGTAAATACACATGCTAAAAATGTTTGAACACTGGATTTGTCTTTAAATAGTTACATAAAGATATCATTGGTTGTGCCGGATGATGACTGATACTTTTTTCGAAGTTAAAACTATAACAGAATCAGATTCCAAAGATTCAATTCAAGTTTCAATCATTTTTTATTATGAATGTAAGCAAGATTATTCAAGTTCAAGATCATTTGTTTTTTGTTGAACAATAAACCGTACAATGCTTATTTAAATTTCTTCATCCGCTCAGCGTTTTTTATTATGTTTTGTTTTTTTTTTTTATTTTATGGTTTATTTTTCATATTTTTTAGTTTCTGCAATTGTTTCAAATATATAAATTTCAATATTTTTATTACTTTTATAATATAGTACATTTTCATACTTTGTGTGAAAAATTTGATTTTACAAATAATTTATTAGTTTTAGGCACAAAGTATTTAATTTTAAACTTGTAATGACTAATATTATATTATATGTGTATTATTTAGTGCTTGTTTTTACTCACTATGCGTTATATTACACAAAAATTTACCCATTTTGTAGTAGTAAATTAACAATCATTTTTTAGAGTGTATATTAACGATGTGCAAGTCCTCACGTTTATATATATATATTTAAAACAATCACAAAAAAAAATAATTTAAATTTCAGCAAAATAAATTAACTAAAGTAAAATAACTGTATACTAAGTTTTTCAGTTTTTTTCAATCTACTAAGCTCCAGCAAAAGATTTTGTTGATTTCAACAAGTCGATTTTAATTTTACTGAATTTACTAAATTTTTGGCAAAAATCAGCTCTCTGGTGCAAGATAATAGCAATTTTTCTGCAAGGATCCTATCAGCAAAAATTTTGCTGAATCAACTAACTTTTTTGCTAAATTTATGGACTTCATTTTTGAGTGTAGTATTTCCATAGTTGAAGCAGCCTATCCTTCACTATCCTTATGATATCCCTTTAAAAATAAAGGATATGTATAATTAATAGGAAGTATATCCTTAGTATTTCTTCAGAAAGTAGAATTTTTCATGTTAAACTTGGACATAATATAATGACTGAATTTGTATATATTTGGGACATTTCCTCACAATCTATATATTTTCCTAAAAAATTCTCGACACCTGTTGCAACCTACTTTATATGGCTCTTATTTCCCAAGGTTTTTTGAATTGAGAGAATACATTGAACAGGGTTTGAAAGACAATACCCAGAAAAATAAGAGCTGAGGAAGAAATAGTGAAAACACCACATCTACTGATCCAGATTTGGTGCAAATTTATGTGAATCATTAATGATTTTAACATCGTCGTGTGATTGGGAGGATGGAGCAGTGCATAAATGCTCTTTTTCAACAGTCCATGGATGTTTTTTTTTTCAAATATATATTAACATTTGTATTTAATAAAAATGTGCTGCATACTCTAGGGGATGTTTTGTTTTAAAAATCAATTTTTCTGACTTGGGCGAATTCAATTACATTTCACAATCGTTCACTTGTGAAATTTTTCCATATCCTTAATAATGTCAGACCTACTTTCACATCTGTGAGCTTAATCGCTTCCTTCGAAAATTTGCAACATTTTTAATACCAAAAATGGGTATTAGTAACAATATCTTTGTATTTAATTACAGGGCAATTACTCAATTACAACCAATTACATGTAATTCAACATAAAAAAATAATTGGCCTGTAATTAAATACACAGATATTGGTATTATGTCCTTAGGTCTGAAATTTTAAATGATATAGAAAAATTTCACATGAATTCACGAATTTTTCTGAATATTGCACGCGTTTCAAAGCACAACCAAAAAGTATATCTTGAACTAAATATAAAAAATCCATGTTCCGACCGGTCAGATCTTAAAAGATTACATACAATCGATAACTGTAATAGTGTTTCTATAGGGTTTTCTAATAGGTACTTCACAACTTTGAATTTAATTTGTGAACGCATTATTTCACTGTTACTTTCCTTTTTTTCAGTAAACTCAACATTTTCATCATGGTAAAGTACACGAACGAACAACGTATGCAAATTATAAAAATGTACTACCGAAATTCGGAGTCGGTGATCGCAACTTTAAGAGCGTTAACTCCAATTTTCGGTCGTTATTCTCGCCCTAGTAGATAAGCATTATCCAGTTTAATGCAAAAATTTGAGTCTACATATTCATTGTGTGATGCTGCCGTGCCAGTGAGACAACGGGTTGGTCGAAGTGCCTGCCGTTCAGGCGTCCGTAGCAAACGAACCAAATTAGTCGATTCCGCGGCGTTATCAGCAACTGGGCATCGCCAATACCACTTTATGACGAATTTTTCGTAAGGATCTTGGTTTACACCCATACAAGATCAAGCTGACTCAAGAATTGAAGAATTTAAAATGATGGAAATATCAAATGGTTTGCGTTTTATTTAAAAAAAAAGTTCTCAAGTCCTTATTGAAAAACCCTTTATTACTATTTTTTGCTCATTATTTTTGCTGGGTATATTACTAATATGTAGTAAGAAATTCTGCTAATTTTAGCAGCTTTTTCTGCAAGAAAATTTTTACTAATTTTTAGTAATTTTTTTTGCTAATTTTGCAGGTATATTTCTAAAAGTGTAGTCAGCAAATTAAATTATTTAATTTTGAATCACATATTAATAATGCTCCTAGTTTGCGTGTTATTTAACAAAAAAAAAAAAACCCATTTGTTGCTGTAAAAACTAGAGGGATTAAACAAAGAATTTTCAAATTCTCTCTAGAGTTCTGAAAAAATACTTGAGCAATAAAACACGATATTATACTCAAATGCATGCTTAAATCCCGTACATTGCAAACCATAACATTTTTAAATGTTTAACTTCAATTTCGCGGTAATAACGTAAAACTGCATAAAAAATAGTGCTCAACAAAAATCTTAAAGGGAAAATATCTCGAAAACTAATAGTAAAGTTTTAAAAATGTTGGCATATATTTGATCAGCATTAGGCGAAAATTAAGTCTGTTTTGGTATTATATATTGCAATGAAATCTTTAAAGTTACGCTGTATTTTCAAATATTTTTCACACTCAATTTACCTTATCCTTTAGTTTTGGGTTTGCACCCAATTGCAAGAGAACATTATAGAAATGTCCATTGTCTTTTATAACCGCCGCATAATGCAAGGCCGTGCGATCGTCATTATCGGTTATTGTAGTGGTTTCGGGAAAACGGGCTGACAAATAACGAACAATATCTGTAGAAAAAATTAAAAATGAAATTTATTAAAATAGCTACGAAATTAACTGGTTTTTGTTAACTTACCACTATGGCCAAAAAGTACAGCAACATGCAAAGGAGTGGCACCATTTGGTGAAATTTCATCTTTGGCAATGGCAAACTTTCTACGATCTAAAGCTTGTTGTAAATTTAATAAACTACCACCACGAGCGGCTTCATGAACTCGCCGTATCTTTATCTGCAGTATTATATAAAATTTAAAAAATATTTTAATATTTATTTTGACATTTTTCACTTTTTTATGTATATAATTTTACCATATAATTGGGTATATTTTTTAAAAATGCCTGTATTTCGGGTTCTGTTGCCTCAACATTTAGTAACTTCTGACCATCACCATTTAAAACGATTTGAGCCAATTGTTCCATATCCCCAGACGCTATGATATTTTGCAAACGTTTCTCCTTTTTGTTTTTGAAGGAGGGGTAGTGATGTTAAGATAAGGCGTTTAAATAATTAAAATAAAATTTAGCATTTTTAAAAAGAAAATATACACACAACATAAATTTCTAAAAGAAATTAATAAAAAATACACAAGAGAACCAATTAAGTTTTAAGAAACAAAAGAAGAAATTAGGAAAATGTGTGCCAAAGTAATATTTTAGTAAGAAAGTTTGAAGATTTAAGAAGATTTCCTTGAGAAACTAAAACTAAGAAAGAAAACACTGGGACTGTGTAATGAATTTTGTGTTATTATCAATGATGTATAATTTAAATAATTTCCTTGCAACTCATTGAAAAATCAAGTAAAAAAAAAAACTTAAACAAAAAACATGGATTCAAAACTCATAAAAAATAATAATGTTAAATATTGTAACTGCATCGTTATTTGTATGCTGAGAGAAAAAAAATAAACAAACGGGACAAAAAATATTTTTGGAAAAGTTTTACTTCATCGTCATGAACATAAGCAGCTGTTTGTGACTGAACTTGATTATCTTCAGATTCGCCTTGTATAAAACCCTCTATGGCCAGCGAAGATGTAGGGGACTCTTCACCATTTCTATCCTCAACTGCGGTATTTTTAGGATTATCATCATTTGCCTGCTCATTGTCAGCATCGTTTGCATCTGGATCAACATTATCAGCGTCATTAGCTTCTTCAGATTGTGTTGCCTAAGAAAATAATCGGAAATAGTTTTGTTTTTTTTTTTTTTTTTGGAAAGAAAGTTTTCGAATTGGTAGTGAAAGATTTTTACTTAACTATGTTGTTCATGCACTATGTATTTAATTTTCAAAAAAAAAAAAAAAACTAGCACTACTTAAAATATTTTAAAACTACATTTGAGATTATATTTGAGGGGCTTGAGGAACGAGGAGTTCAAGTGATTTTTGTTCTAAAATTGAGTTTAGCCATGGAATTAGTAGGTGTAGTTCATAAGAGTTTAGAGCCCAAGAGTTCAATGTTGAATTCACATCCGGTAGCGAGATGTGGTCGATTAATTTCAACACTTCTCATTAAAATGCTTGTTTCGCTTGAACACATGGGGTAAATGAGCACTTAAATCCCTTGTGATCTAAGCTGATATTAAAATCCGTTTTCCACATGTACTGATTATGTGATTTCTGAGAACTTCTAGCGAATATTTGAAGCACTTATTGTACTCTCTGGGCACTCATTCATTGGAATTATTAAAATTATAAAAAAAAACTTTTCTGTCAAAATGTATATACATCAATATTAAGCTTTGTAAAAAATATCAATAAAAAATGAGGACTTTATAACTCCAGAGCCGATCCAAAGATTTTTTAGAAATAGTGAACAGGGCATCCGAAGAATACAATGGTTACACTTTGGGCAGGATAACCCTTGGAACTTCTCATAAAAAGAAAATCTTATGAATGAGCAATAAAACTTGACCAAAGTAAATATGAAAGCTTGAAATGTTGGCCGAGCAGTGCAGTTACCACTACAACTTTCTCCAAAAAACAGCGTCTAACAACTGCAGTTCGTGAAATTCAAGAACCTATAGGATCTTCTTCTATATACCACCAATTCACTATGGAGGTGACATTTTTTAGCTTGTTATATTTAAGTACATCTCACGATCTTTGTTATTAAAAAAAATTATACTCCAGATAGCATCTAACATTTTTTTTTTATGAAATTAAACTTTAAGCTCTTTTTTCTCAATATCCAACTTTAGTCACATGAACCCCTTGTTATCTAAGGCCCTTATTTATCGTAACCGATTATTTAAAATAAAAAATCTAATATATTTATTGGATCTTAATTATAATTGAATTCAAAAATTTTAAGAGACCGGTTAAAAATCAACATATTTGCATACATTTATGAACACGTATGAACTGATTCATGGTCATATATGAAGTGAATCGAAGCCATACATGTCAATATACTACCATATAGTTCTCATATACGAGTAAGATAATAAGAGTTCATATGTGATCATATATATAACTATTACACTTAGGAAATTATGTTGGTAAAGACGACTGCAATTGTAGTCAAAAACAAATGAAATTTCATTTAAAAAAAGGACGACTTACATTTCATTAAATTCAACTAACATTGTCATTTGTTTTTTAATGTTCCAAAAATGACTAACATTGTAGTAAAAATGAGCCACATGGTAGTAAAAAATAAACCAAAATTTTTTTTTTTTTATTTTTTTAAATAACAAAAAACAACTGTAAAAAATTAATGTAAAATCATAAAACAGTCATTTGATGTGAGTTGTTTTTTTAAATGAACTACAATGTTAGTTAAAAATTTTATTTGTTCTACAAATGACTTACTTTTACATTAAAAATAATGAAACTGTATTACAACCCAAACAACTACATATTTTTAAAGCAGAAGTTCCCTGAGTGTACCTCAATTTTCGTTAATGTACCGATATGACCTTGTATGAAAATGTAAAGACATGTATGATTACATATATAAATATTACCTGAATGTTAGTTAATGTACACAAATGAACACACAGAGAAAAATTTAGCACTTTGCCAATTGAAATTTGGTTACTCGAACTCATATTCGGTTATTACGAATTTCAGTCGTTTGGTACATTACTTTTCACAACAAAGTTCAGTTAATTGAACTGAATTTTAGTTCCAATACCCAAAATATTCAGAAATCTAATGTAAATATCGTTTTACTAACTGAATTCATAAGTTGTTACCATTAAAATATACTTTTCAATTCGGTTGGCACTTTATTTCGCTGTGTGAACATATATGATACCTCATATGAACATATAACAATGGTTTATGAACACAGATTAATCATGTATGGATACATGTAGGCATATGTATATGAAGCATGTGTTTTCCTGTATGTATCCATATATGTCGCTTTTTAACAGGGGGTGGAAACTCTACTAAACCACGTATGACAGAATACATATAAAATCAACCACCCGATTTTCTCCACCCATTATGATTACAACCAAACTTGATGTAGAAAATAATCGGATAGCAATAACCAAGTCCAAATAAAAGGCAGCTTATGCCGCGGATCTTGTAAAATAGCGTTTCAAATTATGAAGTATATTCGAAAATTTTATGAAGGTAGTCATATAAAATCCTAACTATCTTTTTATCGGCTACGAGACTCATTGCTATAAAGCTATATAGCTATTTAAATTGTAGTTTCACTTATAAATACAAGTTATGCGTACCTTAACCTGCAAAATGCATTGTTTGTAATAACAGCGGTTAAAAATCTGCATTTAAAAAGAAGTTTTTTTTTAATATAGGTTTTATTTCACCGGTCAACAAATTTAAAACAATTTATGCGACAAACATGCAAACATTTTTTTATTATGTTTTTGAGCCTTCTAAAAGTGAAAATCGCATTAAAAAAATATTTTATGGAGTAGTTTCTGAAATTATTTTATTTTTTTATTATGGTTTTAGAGTAATTCGACCGTTTTGACTATAATTCAATTTTGGATAAAATATCATTTATTGCGCAGCATATCTTTGAATACTGCTTTTTAATCGGTTCAGTAGTACCCAAAGGGTCGAAATTGCACAGAACAATTTATTTTTTCGACAAAAATCAAAAATTTTCGAAAAAATATATAAAATATTTGTCAGATAATGAACATTTAATTACTATAAATATTAAATATTTTTTGTTTTCGAACTTAGTACTTAAAAAAATAAAAAAGTTAAAAAATCAAATCTATGATTTCAAATATATGATTAAATACCAAAGGTATTATAAACATTTATGTAAAAGTATACAAAGTTAAGACTTTTTCTATTTTTATGCGATGTATTTGTTATTCTTGTGCTACATGTTGCAAATATTAAGATATTTTTCTAAAACTTGGTACAATGACTTATAATGTACAAAGGACAAAATCTGCGCATTTCTAGACCTAGTGTCCATAGATCGTTCTTACCCTAAAAATTACCTTTTTGCCTTTTGCGCACGCTGTAAGACACAAATATTAACCCATTAACCCATTAACATATTTTATGTTTTTGTTTAAATGTGTTCCCTAGGATATTGGTCATTGAAAAAACACCATTACAGGTATAAAATGTTCATCAGGGAAACATATTAGCGATATGTGTTAAGGAAGTCAGATTTTTTTAATGAACCTTTATCTAAAAAAAGGGGCGTTTGATGTATCTCGTAAACTAAATTGAAATATCGAAATTTGGAATGAAGCTTCAACTATTCGAATGTTTAAGTGATAAGAAAGCGCTGAGAATACTGAGAATACTAATACTATTTTCCACCCCATTTTTGGTAGGAAGGAATTGGAGGGACTACAGGAAATGTTTTTCTTTCCACTTTTAGGACCACTGACAAGAATCTGAGGTCAAAATAGAAATATATCGACAAACAAATATATCGGTAGTGAAAGGGTTAAGAAATTTCTGAGAAATTTGACACTCTGACCTTTATTGGGCCAAGGACAACGCATTTTAATTTTGGTTATCACCGGTCTATGTCCTAGTACACAGCTTTTATGCTTGTCCACAAGCTGCAGGCACAAATCTATATATGTAAAACTTATTTTCTGTTTGTTTGTTCTCTATACAAATTTGCAATTCTCAACGGATTTTCCTCAAATTTAGCACGAATAATCCTCGGACCTCAACTTAGATCGTAATATAGTTTTCATCGACCACGCCCATTTCTACGCCTACTTTTGACAAAAATGTAAAATTAAAATTTTTTTCACCTTTTTCAACTTTTTCCTTATTTTTGAATACAAACTTCTAAGAAAGTTTTAACGGATTTCCCGAGGAAGGCCAGAGTAAAAGTTTCATTACCATAGCCCACTTCAATACCGACTTTTGATCAAAAACGTCAAATCAAAAAATTCCAATATTTTTAATAAGGCTTATTTTTTAAACTTGAAAGTATTAAATCCAATCAAAATATTTGGGGAAAAACCATTCGTTTTTAAGACCATTTCGTTTTTAAGACCAGAAATAAAGCACAACCACACATGTTTCTCACATGGCCAACTATATGTTGAATGCTCAAGAGTTGGCAGCCCACGAAACCTCTACATATATGCCCCTGACGGTAAAACCAGAAACATGCTTTACAATAAATTCGGCACACATGCGATTGAAAAACAAAAACTAAAACCTTATTTCATAAATTTCAAATGGAATCTTTAATTTCTAGTTTAACGTTAAAATCATAACTGATTCTGCAAAACACAACTAAGTCATCTATTTCCTAGCTTAAAATTTTTTCTGCATTCAAAAATCACAGTTGACAAAAATTTGGCACAACGACCGATACTGGCCTAGCGACAAAGCTTTTTGATTTTGGGTGGAGTCAGTCCAGGCTACACCTTGATAGTGCATACGTTATTAATAAAGTAAAAAAAAAAAAACAAGTAAAAAAAGTAGCTGTCGGTCATGCCGATTGTATAATATCCTACTACAGTCTGGTTACAGGCCAAAGGTATCTAATTCGAAATTTTAATGGGACTATATTTTTATTTTTCTACGATTTGGGAAGCCAGAAAAAATCACAAAATTATAAGGGAAATAGGTTTAATTATGGACCGATTCTATCAAAAATTGATAGACTTCGATCTTGGGCCGATATGAGTCAATGTATTAATTTGCATCACAAAAAAAAAAAAATCTTTAAATTTGTGAACTTTAACGTACTCTCTAACAAAGCCAAATTAGAGGATCCAGTTCTAGCCATGGAACGACCCATTCTTGGGCAGATATAAGTAGTCAGTGTGCCAAACTTTATCACAATGTATTAATATTTTTGACCTGCAGCGTGCGGAAGTACCAATTTTTGCGATGTGCCATTACACTAGGTCCATACATGAACCGAATCTAATCAAAAGTCGTTGTTCTTGAATTGATATGGGTAGCTGTGCCGAATTTCATCGAAATATCTTAATATTTTAGACTTGCAGCTAGCGGATAAGCATAAAAGTAAATTTATTTTTATTGATAACAAAATAATTTTTCTTTTTTGCAATTAAATTTATGAATTGTCAATTTATCATTCCGATGAAATAGTTAGTCATTACATTTTATTATTTAGCTTGATATAAAAAACAGTGCCAAAACTTATGTTGGCCACTATATTTATATAACAATTACTTTCCATACAAATTAGGTTAAAATTGAACTGGGACGAGGTCGACAATTGTGTATTTTTTATGGTTTTATAGAGGATGAGTCTTATCTTTTAAAGCAAATCGTTTAACGAACTAATATGGAGCGGATTCATCTATTGTGGTGTTGTTATCACATTTGTGTCAAAAATATTTTACTAACCCTTGAAAATGTATAGTACAATTTGTTATTTAATTTTCATAAGTCATATATCTTCAAATTTGATTAGTTTATCATCAAATAATCTATTTTTGTAAATGAAGGCAAATTTTTTAAAAGAAACAATTCTCAAATCTCCGATTTATATTCTAAATGTAATCACATATAGAAGTCTAATAATTGTGCTGTTGCCAACTTGAAAAAAAAATTAAATTCATTGCGTATGATCATTATTTTTGTGCAATTAATGTTACTCATACGCACAGTAACAATTGTTAAGACACACAAATTAGTCATTAGTTTGGATTCAAAAAGATGCTAAATGGTCAAATAAGAAATGTTATGAAGTGAAAAATTAATGGTAGATTTCTTATAATTGTATATGCTGAGAGATTTATATCAATGATATCATTAAACTGGTTCATGAAATCGATGACATTTTTTATGAATTCATTTAAATATTTTATTTCTGAATTTGTTGACAAAATTTAAAATAAATTTAGCTTTTTGTTAAACTGTTATATGAATTCCCCACAAAATGATTCAAAAAACTTTTTAAATCCTCAGATATTTTTTTTTATAAAAATAATCAATTTCTTATAGTACAGCCTTATCAATAATATCAAACTTGTAAAAAAGACAGAGTACGGTCTTAGTTTACTTCCTCTTTACATCTTGTTTTAAATAAAACAAAACAAGTGTAAAATTAAAAAGGAGAATAGTAACAAAAAGCTCTACCAAAGGTAGAGCTTGCACAAAACGAACAAGTTTTCAATTTATTTTTTATAAGTGGTGCTAATTTTTAACTTTAAGCACATATATTAGTTCTCATTTAGTGGGATACCAGGTTATATGAATGTTTGAAGTTTGCATTAGGTTGCCACTTCTTTCAAAACGTGTTCTCAAGAACTTGGAAAATTCCCGAATAAATCTATCAACACATTCCTGAAAGTGGTAAATTAATAAATTTGAAAACAAAAAAACTGTATAGATTATTTGTTAGGACAATATCCTAATAAAGAAATATAGAGGATGGTCCGAACTTGAATAATTTTCATTTTCAATGCACAATTAAAGGTCGAAAAACATAATTATTATTTTTAATGAAAATTACAGAAAACTTGTAAAACCTTTGATATTTATTTTTTTTTAGCCTGAAGAGGCTTTTTGTTAAAAAAATTTAAAGGTTTTTTAAAAACTTTTTTAAAGAAACTTTCCACTGTACAAAAGTAAATTTTCTATATTACTAAAATTCTTAAACATTATGAAAACTGCTCAAATTTTTAAACATTTATTTTTCTATTTACAAATGTGTTTTATATTTAACCACATTTTTAATCTGCCAAGGAAACTACACAGTGGTGAGTCCTCAGTTTTTAAGTGAAACTTGGATATGTTGTTAAGGACAAACAAATATTTGACACGTTTTTTTTTGTAGGTGCGCAATAGCACGTTTAGTTGTTAAAAAGGGGCATCAAAAATTACAACATTTTTATATGAAAACATATTAAAAATTTATGATATTATAAATCTTGTTGTACTCCGTACAAAAGCACACAGTTTGATACCTATACAGTTGGCCCAAAGCTGCCATTTATTTAAAATATTTCAAAATCAGATTTTTGCAACATTAAGAGTTTTATTTACAATTATAATAAAACTTATTGATTCCATACAAAATGATAAATGATAAATATAAAAATAAGAACAATTTAATTTTCGTAATGTTCTCTAAAGTGGATATTTGATATACTTTTCACAGTTTTACGGCTTGTTTTTACAATACGTGTATAATTTCAGACGAACGTGTGGCACCCGAACGAATACGTAAGGAAATGAGTTTTTATAATTCGTTCGTGTGACTTACGTTTGAGTACGTTAAGCCTTATGTTATATAAAACAGTAGAGATTGCCATGACATTGCTTTTCGGTTTTTGCTAGTTTATTTCATATACAAATAACTCATTTTTCGTTGGTAGATGGCAACCCAACACTGTAAATGAAATATAAACAAAAACAGCTGATTTATGCTTGAAAAAAATTAATTTATTTTTTTAGAAAACAATAAAAGTGGAGATAAAAATATAATTTGAATAAAAAAAAACAAAAACATTTACAACTAAAATAAAAAAACATTTACTAAAAATAAACTGTAAATAAATATAAATATAAATTAAAATAAAAATGAAAATCATTATTCTTTTTTTATTACAATTTTTTGTTAAAAGGTATTACAGTAAAACCCGGTTAAGACGACCTCGAGGGACCAAAAAAATTAGTTCGTCTTAAGCGATGTTCGTATTAAGCGGTTTTTTTTAACGATAAAAAATATCTATTTATTAAAACAAAAACAAGATTTTTACATAAATAAAAAATAAAATTAGCATTTCATGCATTCACAATTAAAAATTCAATTAAAATTCTTCATTAAAAAAAAAAAATCTGTTAGTTTTTTCTGAATGACTGAATTCACGATTTCATTCGTTATAAGTTTTTCTATTACCAAAATATGATTGTCAGCTTCTTCGGCACACGATTTTGTTCGAATATATTACTTGACAATTTTTCAACATCGCGAGGATTAACAATTTCCAATATTTTTTCACCTGATAAAGTATGTGACGTCAAAACATTAGCATCTATATCTAGAAAGTCATCCACGGATATGAAATTCATATTAGGTCTATCCCATTAAACGGATAAAGAGTGTACTAAACATGGTAATTTGTATGAAAACGAGTTTTTGGGACTGCGTAAAACAGTTCATAATAACCGAGGGTTCGTATTAACCGAGTTCGTATTAAAAGATCTATTTTATATGGAAATTGTTGTCAAAACGTCGGGACTTTTAAATTAGTTCGTAATAACCGAGGGTTAGCCGAGTTCGTCTTAAGCGAGTTTTACTGTATTTTTTTTAATATTAAATTGTGTTGCCTTTTTTCTTTGACGAATACTTTTTTGTGAACGTCTGTTTTTAACGTTTGTGACGTTTCAAATCGCATTGTGGAAACCAAAAAAAGAGACGAAAACGACAACTCTTACGTTTTCACTCAATTCAAAGTGACATATGCGATACAAAACCCCAAAATGAATTTCTTCACTCATTTACACGAATTTTTTGAGTGACACGTCTTACAAAAACAGACCGTTAGTCTATTTTAAAAGGTTTACGCATTATTTTAACTATTTTAGTCGATTTTTAACCAATATTCAACATTTTTTACAAAAAAAAAAAAAAGAAATCCTTTTGGTTACCGCAATTAAAAAAGTTAGCATTACACATGTTAACACCCAGTAAAAAATTTTCGTGTTTTTAAAAGCTGGATAAAACAAATGCGCTGATGTAAATGCTTACTATTACATAATACTGAAAAGCAGCAAAAGAAACGTATAATTTTCATATAAAAATAAACAAACAAAAATTTCGAACTTACTTTTTTCCCTAACAAGGACGCAGGTTGTAAGCAGCTTACCCTAATCCCTTATAAGGATGCAGGTTGTAATGCAGAAAGTTTCACATCGTGGATTATAAACGATCTGTACCAATTTCCCTAAATGATTTCCGATTGTGTTTGTTGTTTTCGAGTATGTAATAAAAGAAAATTAGTCATTTAACTGTTTCTGAAGAGTTAGCACATGGAGCGGTAAAAAAATTAAATGATTATATTGTATGTCAAAAATTTTAACAACAAAATATTAATATCTGTAGAATTTTATGTAAGATAAATTACGTTTTTATATTCATGATATTGCTTTTAATCGTAAAAATGTAGACATGAAATATGATTTTACTGCAAGCCATGAAATCAGAGCTGTATAATATAATATCAGCGCTTATTTTGCCCAAAAGTTATGCTTCCAAGTTGGAACTCCCTATATAAAAATCGTTGCATATGTAAACATGTGTTTGTAAGGGATTCTTTTTGGCTTACTCCCTTATATACCTGCTTGCATGTAAGCAGTGTCTTTTACTGCGATGGGCTGTAAAAGCTCTTCGGGAAAAGTTATGTTAAAGACGACCGAGCAAAAACAGACTAGATTTGGTAAGTAGTTACTAATTTTGTATGCCTCCAAAATAGCGCTTAGCTATCATGCATACAATAAAGCAATCAAGGAACGCATTTTGTTGTGCTTTCCTAAATGGCTCTAAGCAATAAGTCCCAGGTGCAAAAAGTCCCAGTGCAAAAGCTCCCAATGAAATAAATTCTAAAAAAATGAAATATGTCCCGTCTCGAAAAAGTGAAATAAATTCTAAGAAAATTAAATAATTTCCAAAACAAAAAAGAAACAAATCCTAGGTTTTGGTTGTTATTTCATCATGAAATAAGTTTCGAAGAATAAAAATTAAATAACTCCCAAAAATAGTCCATGCAACACAAATGAAGTAAGGGCGTACCTATATCCCCAAAGTCGTATTGCCCAAAAACCAAAACGACATATTGCCCAAATGTCCGCATATCCCCCAAAATTGTGGATATTAATATGTTATAACGACCAAATCAATGACAGAAAATCCAAAACTTTTTTTTTTGGGTGTTATGGCATTTTATTTTGATAAAACTTTTTTTTTTTTTGCTCGCTATGACGGTAAAAAAAGAATATATTGCCCAAAATCATAATTTATTTTTTTTTTAAATGTCATAAAACTTTATTTCGCGAAGCCGCCTGCCGCGTTCTACGGAGGAAAAAAACCCCTAAGAGTGGCCGAAGGCCGCCACCCAGAAGAACTTGTTTTTCAAATCAGATGTCGAATCCGTTGAAATCTTATATTTTTAGGACATCAAGTAACACTTATTTGACCTGTCATAACTTTTTATGTCCCAAAATACTAACCCACACCAAGATTTATGGTTTTTTTTATGATTAATTTTTAAAAGTCTATTTTATTAAAAATTTTACGTATATATTAGTGTCTAAACGTTAAATAAACAGAAGGTCAATGCTCTACTTTATTTAAGATAATAAACAATCAATTAGCTGTTTAAATGACAAAGCTATGACTGGTCAAATTATATTACTTATTGCCTTCAAAATAAGATTTCAACGGATTCGACATTGGATTTGTAAAAACAATTTTTTCTGTGTGGGGGCCTTCGGCTTCTCTTAGGGTTTTTTTCCTCAGTAGAACGCGGCTGTCGGCTACGCGAAATAAAGTCTTATGACATTTAAAAAAAAAAAAAATTCATGTCCTACGATGGCATGAATTAAATGCTTCTTAGATCACATGAAAGAAGCACTTTTCACCTACTTAAAAGATTCATACCAGCTGGAACATCGCGAAGAAAAATCATATCTTCTTGAATGCCATCAGGAAGCGCTCGGTAATTAAATAATGACTTCCAGAACTGCTTGTGTGTAAGCACCATTTTTTGTGGGGAACGACTACGAAAATTAAGAAAGCCTCATTCCTCAATAAAGTTAAGTAAGAATTATTATATGTTAATCTGTATTTAAACCAACAGCAATTTCCCAGAGAAATGAAGTATTCGAAAAGATTCTTTTTTGAATAACAAAAATGTTCGTACATGTCTAATATACCAGTGGCTGAGTCTTTAAAATACCTTTCATTTGGTAACTAATATGCGCATAGTTTAATAACTTATATAAGAAATATGTTTAAAAAAAAGAAGTCAAAATGGATGATTTTTGACCCCACTTTTTAAACCCGTAACTTGAGATTGCACTCCTGTGAAAAATATGTGTCTAATATTTGTTTGCAAGTACAAAAAGTAATTATTATCAAATTTGAGAGTTATTTAAAAAGCTGATTTCTAATTATTAATCAGTAACGTGAAACAATATTTCTCTATTTTAAATTTTATTTTGCAATTAATGTTGATAATACTAAATAAAAACGATGTTAAGAGTGATTTGAACACAAACATTAAGCTAAAATATAATTTTTCTATTTAAATTAAGACGATTGCACACATAATTTCTCTACTAAACTCGACTAGAGTGCGTAAATTTGTATTTTATTTTTTACTTATAACTATTATTGAAAAATAAAAGAAAAAATAATTGGACGGCAATAATTACGCGTAAAGAAAAAAAATAAAAATTGCTCATAATAGTTATAAATTAACTTTTTTCTCATAAAACTCATAAAAAAGTTTTGTCCTTGTTTTTTTGCC